>CAJVRI010001443.1:0-92500 GCA_911649635.1 Poeciliopsis gracilis | reverse complement strand
GAGACAGAGAGAGAGAGAGACAGAGAGAGAGAGAGAGAGAGAGAGAGAGGAGGTTTATGAAGAAATGACAGCAAGAGTAAAAATGAGAGCAATTTCCTCAGGGTCTGTTTAAGCTGCTCCTGAGCCCAACTGGCCGCTTAAATCAGTTTTCTCAGGCTGAGCTAAATGTGTGACAGTAGAAAGAGAACATGTCCCTGTCTTTAAGTACAGTAAATGTGCTCATTCCTCTTTTAGTTAATAAGATATTATGAAACACCCACAAACATCCAAACAACCTCAATATTAGTTTTCAATTTATTTCAGTTAGCTCTGCTGAAAGGACTAAAGTGAAAAAACACTCTGACATATTTCATCCAGCACAATCTTATGGTTTTTATTTCATTTCTCATTTGGTCAACTTGATCAAGTTGACCAATGCTAACAAAGAAACAAACAGAACAACCCAAAGGCAGCTTCATTTCAGCAATCGTCATGTTCAGGCAACAGGAGCAATGGAGCAGCTTCATGTCTGACACTTTCCTGGATAACTGGGAACCACCAAGTTGCAGAAAATTAAAATTCAGCAACAATCACAACTGCCTCTGAGGGAGAGGAGGAGGACAAAATAATCACCAACAGTTGCATCTAAAATGGGGACGCTTCCTTAAAAGTGGTCTTAGGGGCTGACGAGGAGCAGCTGTTTCCTAGAGGTGTAGTGCCCTCTACTGGGAAAATGTTCACTCCATCTACTGCTGGCTCATCGTTCAGGGAAAGAATAAGCTGCTTGTCGAGGTAAGAAAAAACAAAAGAAGAAAAATGCAGGATAAGCCATGTATCTGACTTCACATTAGAAAACAGCAATGATGTGGCAAAGGATTAAGAACGGGACAGAAATGGAAGGCCCAGTCTCATGATGATGCTTTTTTTTGCCTAATTTAAAACCAAAACCAATAAATCCAGGGTTTTTTAGATGTTCACCTAATAAGGAAAATAATAGACTAACACAAAAGTGTCTTGGCTCCCCTATTGGTCCAGCATTCACGGCCCTAGATCAAGATAGTCTCAAATGGACCTGCAGGAAGGACTGACAGCCAGTTCCACAAAAAGCACTGAAATGCCTCTGAAGGGCTGCAAGGCCAAACATTAGTACAACATGTGCAGCAACTGTTACAGAGTCAGACAGAAACAGGAAAAAGGAAAATCTATAAGCCATTAGAAGCCAATTAATTCCATAATATTGCATTCAGCAGAATAGAAGCCCAGAAAAAGCTGTATTTTCTTTCAGTTGCTGATCATATAAAGGTTTACCACTGTAAAAGATTCTCTAAAAATATGATAAATATTCTAAACAGCCAATGCTCCAGAATCCACTACTCCAGGGCCACCAAATTATTAAACAGATATATTGCAGATCTTTAAAATAAGATCTGTACTAATAAGAAAAGAAAGGTTGAAATATCTAATTACATTAGATTTACACTCCAGTTTATTTTAAAATATTCAAATCACTTCTCAAGATTTAGAAAAGAGCTAACACAATTCATTCAACCGATAAATTTGCTTCTATATGGAAATGAGGCAGGCCTAAAATTGTTTCTGGTTTCATTTCTTTTAACAACAATGGCATGTAGAGAATAGTGAATTGGGAGTGCGGATGTCTCACAAAGCTTAAGCAAGATGCACAGATAGCATATAACATGCTTTAAGAGTCATGTCAGTATTCATAAATTCAATTAGTTTTTCTTCTTATCTGAGTCAGATGACTGCAGTTCAGCCAAAACGATTCATTGAAATCAGGTGTGTTTAAAGCAGGGAAAGTTTTCAAACATGAAGGCCATGAGCTTTGAGGAACAACTCATCCAGAGCACTTTGAGCATTTTTTTTTAATGTGCTCTACAAATAAACTTGAATTGATCCTGAAGTTAGGAAGCACCCTTTGCTGTCTCTAAACTTGATCTTCTGCTGCTGCTGTATACACTTCAATAACTCTCTGTCTCTCTTCCTGAAGGCTCTCTTTTTTCTAAGGTTTTTTATTAGCAAAGTGTTTTGTTGTTCTGATGGGGATAGTGTCACCCATTCAGCGATTCTTTGATCTCCTCCATGTGGCTGGCAGTGAGCGACCCAGTTTGTGGGCTTCTTTAGCTTTCTTTGACCATCTTCTCACAGTTCTCTTTGTTACAAGTTGCCTCTGAACAAGCTTTGATATTATAACAGGAAAATTAAACTGTGATCAGTATTTTCCATAGGAGGTTTTGCTTTGGAAATGTATGAAATCTATCAAATCCATGATGGAAAAAAATATTTTAACAACAGCGTTACTTTTTTCAGCAACAAGTAACCTAAGAAATGACTTGTTCCATCATAACAACAGGTGTTGAAATGTTGGAACAGAGAGTGAGGTCTGATTAAAGTGACCAGATATTGCCACAGTGAATATCGAGCCGTTTTGTCAGTAGATTAGCAAAACCTGAACTGATGATCTCACGTTTGCATATACATTATACTTGCACTTTTGTTGCTGCTGTAACCAATTTCACACAGGGAATAAAAAGACTGTCTGTTTGTCTGTCCATCCGCCTGTCTGACACCATTTATTGTTGATAAGCATTGCTATAATCCGCCTTATTTTTTTCTGCTGTTCATTCTCCTGTTTTTCTGCTCATGGAGTTATGAATTAGAAATTCTGGCAGAGATTTTTGAGTTGGGTATATAACCTACAGCCATCTCTCAGTGAAACACATAACACTTTTCGGGGCTTGAAGTTCATCCAACATTTTAGCCGATGATCTCAAGTTATCCGTTCTGATTGTGATTTGAACTTCCTCCTTCTCTCTCTTTTCTTTGCTCTTACTCTGCATCCACAATGCCTCCTTTTCAACTCCTTTGGGATTTGTTGGTTCAGTCATGGTATTATTTAAACTTTTGCAATGATAATCAGCTGCTCCCTGTTAATAACCCTTTTGTTGATAGAGTTTCAAATCATGACAAATGTCCTATAGAAAATGTTTTTGAATGTACTACATCCAAAACCAGAGTAAATATTCATCCACAAATGACATTTTTCTGTCAGAAGGATAAAAGTTTTAAAAAGAAACAATCAAAATGTAAGAAACAGATTCTGCAACATGCTGTCACATTGAGTAGTGCAATTTTAGAACTTGAACTTGCTGGTTTCTATGGCAATCAAGCTATTTCCTCATCAGATCTCTGTTTGCAATCTGCAGCTCCTTCACCCTCACCTATCAGTAGTCTTTCATTTCTTCACCTCAACTCTGCATCTTCATCCTCACCATTATTGTCTGCCAGTCACTTCACTCTCTGGACTTGAGCTTTCCCTGAATTATACACTATGTTTCATTCTAAATAAACTCTTTACCTTTTCCTTCTGTGTCAAAGGTATCAAAGAACTTCTTAGGGTAGATTAGTTAATTTAATCCCAAATTTTTCCCAGACATGAACATATTCAAATCAGATGTCATTGATAGCCCTTTGAACTAATCAAGGGGAAATCTTTTTAAAAATTGTGAAAAAATATATGAAAAAGTGTGTTTTATGATCGGTCACAATTGTGACCGGTGGGCTAACATGGTGTTCTTACTAAGATGAGCTAAAAGTGCTTTTTACAAATAGAAAAGATCATAAAAGATTAACATTATTTCTTTTTTTAAATATATCTTTCCACAGCATTATTTTAGTACAACATTTGCTCTGTAAAGTACACATTTGACTATCTGTATATCCTAAACCAAGGCAAATTTGAGTGCTTGAGTGTTAGTGCATAATTATATTGAACTTCAGTTTGTTGTAGCGTTATGTTGTTCCATTAACAAAGATCATAAAGATAACCTCTCTAGTAGAGGCCTTCATTTATATTATTGAAAATTATGAACATCTGTCAGTGACACTGTCATACAGTAATAAACTTAGTCCAGGGGTCTTCAACTCCAGGGATTGAGGACTGAGGTCATGCAGGGACACACCTGAAAGTTGCACAATACCAGACCCTAAGGCCTGCAATAAAAGGCCAGTTGTTTGGCTCCTTCTCACCATTTGGTGACATTGGTATTCTTCAATTTTGGGTTATTTCATCCCCTCCTTACGTTCAATAATCTTTCTTGTGCAATAAAGCCTTGAATTTCTCCCAGGCATGGGCAGTGCAAAAGCAACATCTCTGGAAACAACTCTTGGATTGATTGACCAGTAAGTGTCTTGGTCACATGTTGACCTATACTGACTTTATGCCAAACCTTTGCATAAAATAATAAGCCACAACCAATGTGAAGGTCAGCAAATTGGTCGTCTGTCCTACGACACATTTTTAAAATAACATCTAAAAGGTAAATGGCCTGTACTTGTACAGTTCTTCATCAAGTCCAAATGACCTGAAAGTGCTTTTCATCAAATTTAATCATTCACCCATTCACACACACATTCACACACTGATAGTAGTAAGCTACTATATTGTAGCTACAGTTTTCATGGCACAGTTTGACAGCAGTAAGGCAGTCATACCCTGGCACCATCGGGTCCTTTGACTCCCACTGGCAGACATGGTGGGTCAATTGTCCTCTTGATCAAGGCCACAACAACTTACACAGACAAAATGGGGGTTCCAGCAGGCAACCGACCAGTTACAAGATAAACTCCAACCTCCTAAGCTACAGTCATCCTATTTTCAAGTGTGATTTTGAGATGGGCCACCACCTCTTCTTGGACCTGATCATGATTCTGTTCCTCGAGGTACAGCAATTCGACCTTCATGACCTAAACTCGAGGGGTTTAGGTCATGAAGGTCTCCACTTCTCATGTGCTACACAGAGACTAATGTCTCTGTGTAGCACATGAGAAGAGACGTTAGTCTCTGTGTAGTTCTTTCTCATCTTTGTTTCTACTAGGAAAATATTGTCTCTCTATTTTTAAGGGGTACATCAGAGAGTTTTCCCTTCATCATAAACTTTGCAGCAGGTACGTGCAGAGGGAATCGAGGGGGATTGAGCCTCTGCCCCTTTTACATTTGATGCCCCGAGTGCCTTTTTTATTTTTTTTTTACTTTTTAAAAAAAAAAAAGTTTTATTATTATTATTATTATTATTATTATTATTATTATTATTATTATTATTCTGTGCTTCAGAAGGCCTGCTTGCGCCCCTCAGCAATAATATTTATATATAATATTATATTTAGCTAAGTCAGTGGACTTAGCTAAATATAATAATTTAGCTAAATAAACTGGTCTGGCTGCTCTCAGTCTAATAATAACTCAGTTTCTGCCTCCATGTTGTTCAGACACAGGGTCCATGATGAGGAGGAGGGCTCAGATCTGTGTCCTCTAACTGTCAAATTATGGACAAGAATGTTTTTTATACACTGGTTAGAAAAACTGTTTCTATTTATATGTTCATAATTGTCCTCGCAGTAGCGGGACAAAACCCGCCTCCCTAAACACACAAATACTTGAGCTGCAGAGAAACTTCTGACTTTACCTCAATCATTCTGTTGAAAGCCTGGTTCTACAGGCAGTCTGAGTCAGTACCACCAACAGATGGAATGAATGTCTGTCTTTATATCAGACATCCTGATTGAGACACGGTACCGACTGTCACCGGGAGTCACAATGCAGCTCAAAGCCCCGGTACCACCCGGTACCACCCGGTACCACCCGGTATCCGGTATCACCCAGTACCACCTGCTGACTGTTTGCTCTGCTTCTGTTTAACGTTTCTACCAGACGGGTTAAAGCCACTGACGGGATCTGGGCTGGAGGTGAGCGACTGTAAATAGAAGTTACTGCAGAACCTCAAGGGTTAAAGGAAGATTCGGTCCAGAGCATTTAGAGGTCACAAAATAAACATCAGAGAAAATTCTGTAGCAATAATTAGAACTGCAGCATAAAGCCAAACATGTTATGTTCTGGGGTTCTTTGGATTGTCTTTGTGGGTTTTGTATGTGCACTATTACCACCACTAGATGGCACCAGATCCATCCTGTTGGAGGGCGTGTGTGATGTCACCAGCGCACCTGACTCGAATCTAGCTCATCAGCGGCAGGTTCAAAAGGAGCTGACTGCCAGTCCTTCGGCACCTGAGTGTTAGCCAGTAACAGTGACTCTGAGCTTCGAGAGCTTGACTCTGTGGTTATTCCCTGTTGTTTTTTCCTGCCTTCAGCTTATCCCTTATGACGCCCTGGATCTGTTTTGTGCTGATCCCTCCTGGTTTTCTGATCGACCCCTTCCTCGTGACGCCGTGGAACATTCCCACTGGTTGCCCAAGTTCCCAGACTCACCTTCTCCGTGTGACAACAAGTTCCTCCTGGATTCCACGACTGGCAGTCGCACCACTTCCTCTGTCTCCGCTGAGCCTCA
Organism: Poeciliopsis gracilis; assembly: GCA_911649635.1. Lineage (NCBI taxonomy): Eukaryota > Metazoa > Chordata > Actinopteri > Cyprinodontiformes > Poeciliidae > Poeciliopsis > Poeciliopsis gracilis. The sequence goes on along the minus strand of CAJVRI010001443.1, from coordinate 86,160 downwards.
GCCTACCTGTCCGCCCTCCGACGTTCTCCTCCGTTGCCTCCTGGATTCCCGTAAACACGCACAGAGACCACCTGGACCCACAGAGAGACTGAGACCCTGGACGTTGCAGTTCCCTCCCAAAACCGCGAACCAACTGTCTACAAGTAAGATCTGTACAGTTCGTTTTACTACGCTCTCTTTTCTGACGACCCTGAACTCACCATCCTGCTCTGCTTCTTTAGTGTGCCGATTGTTCCCTGAACCCGTTTCCCTCCTTCGACCAGACCCAAGCCTTCATAACTATCTCCTGCCGTGTTTCAATAAACTTATCATTTATTTCATATCATTCTCCTGTGTTGTGTTCTGCATGTGAGCTTGAAATAGACACCCATCATGACAAAACATGCCACAATTAAATGAATCAAAATGTCTCCAAAGCATCAGTGGACTGACATAGGCTCCACCAGGGGATTCCTGATGGATTCCAGGTGGATTCCTGATGGATTCCAGCTGGATTCCTGATAGATTCCAAAGATGCACATTGCAGCGGCTGTTCATGCAGGGCCGGCCCAAGGTAACATGGGGCCTTAGACAGGTCCTCCCTGCACCCCCTGAAACCCTTCTGACTAAGAACCTCAGCGTCACTAACATGTTTAAATATAAATAAAGTGAATCTGTGAGAGGGAGATCAGGTTTATTGACAGTTTAAAATCAATCACTGATTGTTTATTTGCTGTGATGTATGTGTGAACAAAGCCAATTCATCCATCCATCCATCCATCCATCTTCTGCCGCTTATCCGGGGTCGGGTCGCGGGGGCAGCAGCTTAAGAAGGGAGGCCCAGACTTCCCTCTCCCCAGCCACTTCCTCCAGCGCAGCAGCTTAAAAGGGGGCCCGAGGCGTTCCCAAGCCAGCCGAGAGACATAGTCCCTCCAGCGTGTCCTGGGTCTTCCCCGGGGCCTCCTCCCGGTGGGACGTGCCCGAAACACCTCACCAGGGAGGCGTCCAGGAGGCATCCTGACCAGATGCCCGAGCCACCTCAACTGGCTCCTCTCGATGTGGAGGAGCAGCGGCTCTACTCTGAGTCCCTCCCGGATGACCGAGCTTCTCACCCTATCTCTAAGGGAGAGCCCAGCCACCCCTACGGAGAAAACTCATTTCGGCCGCTTGTATTCGCGATCTCGTTCTTTCGGTCATTACCCAAAGCTCATGACCATAGATGAGGGTAGGGGACGTAGATCGACCCGGTAAATTGAGAGCTTCGCTTTTTGACTCAGCTCTCTCTTCACCACGACGGACCGGTAGAGCGCCCGTTTCACGGCGGACGCTGCACCAATCCGCCTGTCGATCTCACGCTCCCTTCTTCCCTCATTCGTGAACAAGATCCCGAGATACTTGAACTCCTCCACTTGGGGCAGGACATCTCCCTCGACCCGGAGAAGGCACTCTACCCTTTTCCGACTCAAGACCATGGTCTCAGACTTGGAGGCACTGATCCTCATCCCGACCGCTTCACACTCGGCTGCGAACCGCTCCAGCGAGAGCTGAAGATCACGTCCCGATGAAGCCAATAGGACCACATCATCCGCAAAAAAGCAGAGATGCAATCCCAAGGCCACCAAAACGGATCCCCTCAACACCCTGGCTGCGCCTAGAAATTCTGTCCATAAAAGTAATGAACAGAATCGGTGACAAAGGGCAGACCTGGCGGAGTCCAACCCTCACTGGGAACGAGCCCGACTTATTGCCGGCAATGCGGACCAGACTCTGACACCGGTCATACAGGGACCTGACAGCCCGTATCAAAGGGCCCGGTACCCCCATACTCCCGGAGAACCCCCACAGGGCCCCCGAGGGACACGGTCGAACGCCTTCTCCAAGTCCACAAAGCACATGTAGACCGGTTGGGCGAACTCCCATGCACCCTCTAGGACCCTGCTGAGGGTGTAGAGCTGGTCCAGTGTTCCACGACCAGGACGAAAACCACACTGCTCTTCCAAAATCCGAGGTTCGACTATCCGACGGACCCTCCTCTCCAGTACCCCTGAATAGACCTTGCCAGGGAGGCTTAAGAGTGTGATCCCTCTATAGTTGGAGCACACTCTCCGATCCCCTTTTTAAACAGGGGGACCACCACCCCAGTCTGCCAATCCAGGGGAACTGCCCCCGATGTCCATGCGATACTGCAGAGTCGCGTTAACCAACACAACCCTACAACATCCAGAGCCTTGAGATACTCCGGGCGAATCTCATCCACCCCCGGGGCCCGGCCACCGAGGAGCTTTTTAACTACCTCGGCGACCTCGTCCCCAGAGATTGGAGAGCCCAACCCAAAGTCCGCAGGCTCAGCTTCCTCAATGGAAGGCATGTTGGTGGGATTGAGGAGGTCTTCGAGTACTCCGCCCACCGTCCCACAACGTCCCGAGTCGAAGTCAGCAGCACACCACCCCCACTGTAAACAGTGTTGGTGCTACACTGCTTCCCCCTCCTGAGACGCCGGACGGTGGACCAGAATCGCCTCGAAGCCATACAGAAGTCTTTCTCCATGGTCTCTCCGAACTCCTCCCACGCCCGAGTTTTTGCCTCAGCAACCACCTGAGCCGCACGCCGCTTCGCCCGCCAATACCCATCAGCCGCTTCCGGAGTCCCACAGGCCAAAAAGGCCCGATAGGACTCCTTCTTCAGCCTGACAGCATCCCTCACCGAAGGTGTCCACCAACGGGTTCGAGGGGTTGCCACCACGACAGGCACCGACAACCTTGCGACCGCAGCTCCGATGAGCCGCCTCGACAATGGAGGCACGGAACATGGTCCACTCGGACTCAATGTCCCCCGCCTCCCCCGGGACGTGTTTGAAGCTCTGCCGGAGATGGGAGTTAAAGCTCCGTCTCACAGGGGACTCCGCCAGACGTTCCCAGCAGACCCTCACAATACGTTTGGGCCTGCCAGGTCTGACCGGCATCCTCCCCCACCACCGGAGCCAACTCACCACCAGGTAGTGGTCAGTGGACAACTCCGCACCTCTCTTCACCCGAGTGTCCAGGACATACGGCCGCAGATCCGACGAAACGATGACAAAATCGATCATCGAACTGCGGCCTAGGGTGTCCTGGTGCCAAGTGCACATATGGACACCCTTATGCCTGAACATGGTGTTCGTTATGGACAATCCATGGCGAGCACAGAAGTCCAGCAACAGAACACCACTCGAGTTCAGATCGGAGGGAGCACTCCTCCCAACCACGCCCCTCCAGGTCTCACTGTCATTGCCCACGTGAGCGTTGAAGTCCCCCAGCAAAACGAGGGAGTCCCCAGGAGGGGCACTCTCCAGTACCCCCTCCAAGGACTCCAAAAAGGGTGGGTAAGCTGAACTGTCATTCGGCCCGTAAGCACAAACAACAGTCAGAACCCGTCCCCCCCACCCGTAGGCGGAGGGAGGCTACCCTCTCGTTCACCGGGGTGAACCCCCAACGTACAGGCGCCAAGATGGGGGAGCAACAAGTATGCCCACCCCTGCTCGACGCCTCTCACCGTGTGCAACTCCAGAGTGGAAATACATCCAGCCCCTCTCAAGGAGACTGGTTCCAGAACCAGAGCCATGCGTCGAGGTGAGACCGACTATTTCTAGCCGGAACCTCTCAGCCTCACACACCAGCTCCGGCTCCTTCCCCACCAGAGAGGTGACATTCCACGTCCCAAGAGCCAGTTTCTGCAACCGAGGATCGGACCGCCAGGACCCCCTCCCTCGGCCACAACCCATCTCGCATTGCACCCGACCCCTATGGCCCTTCCTACAGGTGGTGAGCCCATTGGAAGAGGGACCCATGTTTCCTCTTCGGGCTGAGCCCGGCCGGGCTCCATGGGTAAAAGCCCGGCCACCAGGCGCTCGCCAACGTGCCCCACCTCCAGGCCTGGCTCCAGAGTGGGGCCCCGGTGACCCGCGTCCGGGCGAGGGAACACTAAATCCAAGGTTTGTAGTCATCATAGGGGTCTTCGGGCTGCGCTTTGTCTGGTCCCTCCCCTAAGACCTGTCTGCCTTGGGTGACCCTACCAGGGGCATGAAGCCCCCGACAGCATAGCTCTTAGGATCATTGGGGCACTCAAACCCCTCCACCACGATAAGGTGGCAGCCCGAGGAGAGGAAAAAAAAAAAGCCAATTCAAATAACCCTAAATGATAAATTATTAAAACCATGACAAAAAAACATCGGGTTTTATGCCTCTTGTTCTAAATAACAATGCATGTCATTAGAATTCGGTGTATTTTGGTGAGCTTTGACGCTTTGTAGTTTCATATTGTCCACAGAAAAATTTGCGTGGCTGCTGTACATTTTTACGGCAGCAAAAAATTTGCATATATTTATATACAGACTTTGATGCAAAGTTATCATTTGTAGATGCCAACTTGTGCATAAAATATGGTGCCACACATTTTTTGTGCGCATGCATGCTTTAGGCATGAGGCCCCAGATCCTGAGTCAATGTTGGGGAGCAGCATGTGCAGAAGTCATGGTTATGCTCCTCCACAGTGAGCAGCACTCTGATAGCCGACACCATGTCCACTGGTCCACTGTAGTGGTTGAAATATTGTTTGGAGTTTGCTTATGCAGTGACAGAAATCATTGCCAATCAACAAATGCAGTCTGCTGTCAATCAAATCACTTACATGCACTACACAGCTTGGCACAGTTTACACTAATCCTGAAGTGGTTAGAAAAAAATGAAGAGAAATTTGCAGGATGTGCAGATAGAAACACATCCTGAAAAGCGTCCGGAAGAGCTGCAGTCCATCCGGCTCTTCTGGACACTGCAGAAGAGCCAATTAAGGCCACAGAGATCTCTGGCATTGAGACAAAACCACGTAATCTGCAACAGTGTAAAAATCAGATCAACTCATCACCAAGTTTTGATTAAGAATGGCCTCCATACATGGGTGATGCATGACTGTTTTTACCAGTGTTGTATAAAGTACTGAAATCTCGGAGTCAAGTAAAAGTATCGGTACCGCTCCAAAATATGACTTTGGTAAAAGTCACTGATTGAAATGTTACTTTTTTTTTCCTCCGAAGAGGTTTTGCAGCACTAGTGGCTCGTATTTTTTTACAGTAGGCAGACAGGAAAGAGGGCGAGGAGAGGGGGAAAGACATGCGGCAAAGGTCGCCGGGACCGGGAGTCGAACCCGCGACGTCCGCGTCGAGGACTGAGGCCTCCAAACGTGGGGCGTGCTTAACCCCTGCACCACCACAGCACGCCCCGATTGAAATGTTACTTGAGTAAAAGTATTAAAGTATCTGAAACGTCTTGTACTTAAGTATGGAAAGTACTGTAAAAATGAATGAACTCAAGTAATGTAATGAAAAGTACAAGTAAAAAGTAAAACAAGGCAAATGCAGTTTGAATGACATTTTTTATATTTTGGTAAACTTGTCAAATACACTTAAAATAATGAACACAACCAAGTGCAGGCAAAATGAAACCTGCTAATAGATATACCTGCAGCATCATTTAGTTAAGAAAATTAGGTGCTTTACCTAAACCACAAGGTTAACTTGACCTGCTTTAGGTTAACTTGACCTGCTTTAGGTTAACTTAACCTGCTTTAGGTTAACTTAACCTGCTTTACAACTGAACCAGCTTCTTAGTAAACCCTCCAGGACAGAAAATAAAGTTTTTGTAAGCCTTAAGCTTTTTGTTAACTTGGTGTTTAATGGGAAAAAGGTAAGAGCTCCGTGAAGCTGACACCCCACCTACTCAAATAATCCAGCAAATAGTCTGATTGGTTAGTGCTCCGTTTGTGCAGCTTTGGTTTCCGAGATATTAAAAATTATTTTTTAGGCCATCCAAAATATATACTTTTTAAGATTACAATTACTGAAAATATTGAGTATGACTACTTCATACTCAATATTTTGTGTCATGAATTTTGTGTCAGTTGGTCACAAGGCAAGAAATCTATTTCCATTAGTTTCTCAGGAGAGTTTGGATGTAAAATTTGTTGACTCTCCCTGAGTGAAACTCCGACACCTTGAGGAAGGGGAGACCTAGAGAACGGCTGGCCCAAATTAACGTTCATGAATCGGATCAACCTCGAGCTAGGCGCCGCTCACACCGGATATCGGAAGAGCCAAAATCCAAATTGAAAACAACTGCTTCGTTTGTTTTAACGGCACAAACCTGCAGAAGCGGAGCATTAACGAACCAGCCTACTTTGGTTTGTTTTGGAGCAAAATGCGGGGATGGTGAACTCTGGACGGCCTAAAAAATAATTTTAATATCTCGGAAACCAAAGCTGCACAAACGAAAACTTTAACGGCACAAACCTAAACAAACGGAGCACTAACCAATCAGACCGTTTGCTAGACTTTCTGACGTAGTGGGGAGGTGCGAAACCTGTGCATCCTATTGGTAGTGATGAACAAGCCCAGGCAAGCAGGCTTTGTTGCAGCCAATCAGTAGGTGGGATCAAAACATTTGCGTTTCTCTCTCGCTTTTTTGTAACGAGTAACTAAACCACACATTGAAAATGTATCGGAGTAAAAGTATGCAATTAAGTTCGGAAATGTAGTGAAGTAAAAGTAAAAGTTATCAAAAATTTTCTTACTCGAGAAAAGTATGAAGTACTCCAAAATATACTTAAGTAAAGTAGTGAAGTATTTTTACTTTGTTACTATACAACACTGGTTTTTACACACGTCCATTGTTATTAACCCAACAGAGGCAGAGTGGCTTCTCAACTTGACAAAAGGGGGGGGGAAATCAAAGAATGAAACATTTAGCACCACTGCACTGAATCAATAACAAAAGTTGAAAAGCATTACTGACAATTACAGCACAACGCCTGTGTCTGTCAGCTCTCAGCATTCTTCCCACTCTCCTTGCCTCCAACCACCATCTTTGTCTAATGCAGAATGAATTGCTGTTGTTCAGAAAATTGCCACAAACAGTTGCAAGCAGCTCCAAACGTATTCCACTCAAAGATAGGGAGGCACACAGCACAGGGAGAGAATGAATGCGGGAACCTGGCCACCTGGATGATTGCAGAGAGAGAACAATTAAAAATCAATTTAGGATAAAAAAGCTTTGCTAATTACAAGCAGGCCTTGTCAAGTACAGTAGCCTGTACTTGACAAGCTTAATGTGATATATTGATATTACCTAATTCATCTTTTAGCTAACATTACCTGCATCCAACAGCATTACTCAACTCAATCTGTTAGTTTGGGTTAGTGGTAGGGTGCAAATTTCTTTACATTTTGCTGATTTCTTGCAGTGATTCTAACACACACCTGACTAGCTCTGCACAACAGCAGCAGGTCTCCTTCATCTGGCAGCAAAGTAGACCATGTGGGTTGCTCCGGTGAATCTGCAAGACTTGGCCAGCAAGTCCAAGCACAAATAATTTGGCCCCTTCATCCTGAGATTTGTCCAGATTAGCAAAGATCAGCGTGTGCTGTTTCTGGACTGGGTTCAGTAATTGATACTTCCATACTTTGGTTCACTCAAACCATTGCATGTAACTTTTACCAAAAAAAAATATACTTTTGATACATTTGTTACAGGTGTGTAACCTGCTTTTCCTGCTCGGAGAATCAGATCAGGATGTGTTAACAATGGAATAAACTGTTTTAACTGCGGAAACAAAATGACAGAAGGCACAGTTATGGGAAGTGTGAAAGCCCCTACTGTATCAAGTAGATATAGGAATAGCAGCTTGTCGGCTACTTTAAGGTCCAAGGGGAGCACGGCTGACTATGTGGGCGGGCAATGCCCCCCAATTCCCACCCATGCCTGTTGAACACAATAATATCTGATGAAATCTGGTTGTTACTCAGACTAACACTACCACACCAGGCTAAAGTCTTATGAAAAGTGTTAAATGAAATCTTTCAGGACACAGCTGAGTTTGGACCAACCTTAATTTAAGGTCAATCTTCTGGTGCCTTATGCATAAAACAGTGTGCAGTTTTCACACTAAAACTTGGCGTACGAAAGAAGTTTTTAAAAGTGCAGCGCACATAAAATTTCAGAAGTATAAAGCTGTGCGCACGTGGCTACGCACCTTTCCTTTCTACATCCCAGTTTGCGGGAAATTAAGAGCAGCTGCTGGTCTGCCCTGTGGCCACCCATAAATACATATGTAAATTAGTATAAATATCCGGAAGTCAGCCACCACGTGAAGCAATAACCATGGCAACGTCCTTGTTTGTGGGTTAGCTTCATAAATATTTATAATAATAACTATATATTTTATTTAAAAGGTCATTTCAGGACACAAAACAATAATACATTTTGTAGAAACAAAAAATAATCCAAATAAATAAATAAAGAGATTGTGCAAATGCCTGAACACTGAGTGTTAACGATGTAGTAGGACAATACCTTTTCTCTTAGTGCAATCATGAGCAGACCTTTTTTAAAATGATTATTTTATTTTTGTCATGGGGGATATTAATTTGTATTTGTAATCAAGCTATCTCTCTGTCTTCTGAACAGTGACTCATTTGTCCACAAACAAACCATGTGGGCTTCATTATGGGAAATGTTAACCTATGACCTTTTGTTTGTACCACAGGCATAGGGATTTTTATTTAATTTTTAATAAATCATCTACATATTTTGCCACATCTCTTACCATTTCAGTCATTAATTATGATTCTGAAAAAACATTTTTTTTCATAAACAGTCTAATAATAAGACAAAATATGTAAATATGTCAAAGCATCCAAAAATTCTAGTTTTGTCATTTATTTGATTCATTGCATAAATAAACATGACAAGTTCCCATCGGCTTGATGAGTGAAATGGAAAAGAAAATGGACTGAAAATAGATAAAAAGTTTCCTATTCATATTGTTAATGCCCCATTAACAACTGTCGCCATCTCACACACATTCATACAGAGTAATGGAACTTTTAAGTGGCAAAACCATGAGCTATAACTATTGCAGCATAAAAATAAAACAGAAAACAGTTCTTTGAAAAAGTGTCCCCCACACCATCTTTCATCTTTTTAATTTTTTTAAGCATTTAAATATTTCCGATGATCAAGAAGACTTTAATATCAGGAAAAGAAAGATAAGTTCTCATTCTAGAGGTGCCAGAAGAGGAACTATATCAAACCAGTCAGACAAGTTACACTCTTTTAGTATGTCTTACAATCGACTGGACTGAGCTGTTTTCTAGCTGAGGATAATGTTTTAATCACAGTGGAACAATGAACTGCAAAATGTTTGGAAATGATTCTAAAGAAGTTCTGCAGATTTACTTGTAACAACAATTGCTCTTCCACGGTTTCCTGGATGATGTCATATTAGCATGCCTGTCTGCTGTGGAGCACCTAGCTGTACTTTATAAGCTCTCTGCACTTTTCACACCTTCTGCTCATCTAATAATCCAGTGCCTGGGCTGCTGCCTTTCTATTTTGTCATGGAAACATCAGAGGTAACCTTAATTTGTCACACAGCTTTCCATTCATCTTTTTGTTGTTTGATAAATCAAATCTAACCATACAGTCAAACAGAGATTTAATAGGGATGGCAAAAGCAAATGAGGTGGATTAGCAAAGCTTCCCATTTTAAGGTAGACTGCTGCAGGAGATCCGTCCAGCCCACAGCATCACCATCCACAATGACTCTGAACACGTTTGAATGATGTCAGTTAATTTCACTTTGGGGTAAACCATTTTTGAAGTAAACTGAGTTAACATTACACTCATTTCATAAAATCACGATTCAACATTCGGCATTGTACCTAGTTTATCTTCAGTAGTTTTCCTTCGTTTCTGCTCAGTGTCTTCAGTTTTGAAGACACAGTGTGTACCTCTCTGAGCCTCAGTGTGATGTTCATGCACGAAAAAGCCAGCGTGAATCTCACTCTTTGGCAGAATCATGGTAAACCTTGTATGAAATGAATGCAACATAAGTGGATGCCGGAGCTTTTCATCTGCTTGGATTAGCACATGACATTCAGTTTCTGGACTCTATTGATTGCCAGACATCAAAGTGAGGGTTCAAACACGTAGCTAAAAAGCCATGTGATGCTACCTACACCCAGACTCAATGCAAAACAGAGCCGTAGCAGCCAGACTGAGAGCTCATCAAGAGGTAAAGGAAGCCTTTGGTCATCATTAGCCTGCAGTTCAATGCACTGAAAGACAGCAGCTGTGTGTGTAGACAAATTAATGCGTAGATGTGTTACTGTGTATAAGCTTGCAGATTGTTGATCCCTGTGAGGCAGGCAATAGAAAGAGGAGAAAGGCTTTTAATTATTTTTAGTTCATTGTGCATAGGGTGACTCACTGACATAAACACTGCTGGATCGATTAGTAGGATCTTTTTCTGATGTGTGGACCGAGTGACCAAAGCTTTCATATATAGAAAGTGGGGGGTTAACAGCAGTCCTGCTATCAGTAGAAGGGTGACTAGTAGGAAGCACCTTATGATCAATATTTTCCTCCTATACAAATTCAGTGATGGTTCCAAGCTGATTGGTCTAAAAAAAGCCAGATCTGTGGAATACATGATTAATTGTTTGCTTTTAAATCCTTCCTTTTCACATGCAAAGCATTCACTATGTAAAGTAGAACTGCAGTGCTTTGGTATATACAAAACATTTTGACTTGTTTACTTCCAACTTCGGCATAACTGAACTCAGACTATGAGAAATGGCGGACAAACTGATTAGGCGGAAGTTATGACCTTGTTTAGCAATACCACAGCAAATGTGGTGATGTCATAGCTATAAAAACATTATCGCGAATAGAGCCTTAAAAATGTAACCCAAGAATTTTAAAATAACTATGTAGAATTGGGAGCAAAAAGAATTTAACTTTTTTTTCCCTCCTAGTCACTCAAGGTTCACAAAAAAAAAGAAATTAGTGCAAACAAGTGAATTTCACATAAAATGTCCTGTTTTAATGCATTTTTATTTCCATATCATCTCAACTTTGCTCATATGTAGAACTCTAACAGTCTCCTGTGTGTCCTTGTTTCTCCAATCTCATTTTGCTCTTTTATTCTTACACGTCCTCTTTTTGCTGTATTTCTCTCTCTGTTACTTGATTTGCTTTGCCCATTTCCCGACTCCTTCCTTTTGTCCTCTTATTGCCCGTAATGAGACTGCGGCAGCCTAATTAGGAGTGTTGCAGGACTCAAACACCACTTGTGTTTACTGCAATTAGCACAGCCATTAACAAATCCTTCACAACTTCAGGGCAGCTTTGCATGGTGTATTATTTATGAAGCCAAGAGAAGGGGCAGCAGAATGTAACTTCACTTGTGGTTAATCTGTTTCAAACATGTTTCTTTCCACTTCTTTGTGTCATAAGCTTCTTTCAGACAAAAAAAATTTTTTTACCTGTTACAAAATGTGTCACATTTCCACAAGTTCTAAATACAGAGAGAGCCACAGCATCTGTCAGATAGTTCAGACACATCAGAGCTGGGTATATTGAGATAAAAGTATATACCCAGTATGTTTATGAAAGTTCAAGAAAACACAATACCACCTGTTAAACAATTTTTTAAATATCTTATTAAAAATGTCAAATATGGAAACAGTAGAACCCAATTATGAACAAATGTCAAATGGATATTTTAAATAGTATTTTTCTCCTCATATAACTAAGAAAAAAAGACATCCTGTCTGGTCAATGTTGATTCACCACCTAAACAAACAACAGGCTTTGTTAAATTAATTCTCTGTTCCTTATATTTGTTGGAATATTTCTGTGCACAAACTCATTAAATGCAATTCCTAATGATTCCTTGTACTGGACACAACACTACCAAACCTCCAAACCCCGCCAGTATTAAAAGACAGTGCTGATCAAGTGAGACCTGAACCACACTACAAAAGCGAGACCTGAATCCCAAAGCCTCATCTTTGGAGTCAACCTCCAACAGAGACACAGGAGCGCTCAACCTTGTTCTTCTAACCTAATGACAAGAAAGAAAATTTGTTTCAAAACTTTCAAAGCATTCACTAGTGAACTTCTAGAAAGCAGTCTACAAACTCCACATTTCTGCATTCCCATAGAGACATGAAAGCCTTTAGAGCAGGGGTCCCCAAAGTTGGTCCTCAAGGGCTGGCATCCTGCATGTTTTAGTTCTCTCCCTGATTTAATGCACCTCTATCAAATCATCGCTCATTAAAGGCCTAAGAAGAACACTGACATTCTTAAAAGGTTGTCTCTAGCACCAAGGAGAGAACTAAAACATGCAGGATACTTGCCCTCGAGGACTGACTTTGGGGACCCCTGCTTTAGAGGCTCAGCATACCTATAAAGGCCTGCCGGGGCAACCTCTCCATCCCTTGAAGGATACTTTCCTTGTCTGACCCAACCCAAAGTCCTGGAGGTTCTTCTGAGAATCTAGCTGGGATGCCAACTACACCCCTGTTGCCTGAAGAGAACAGGTTTTTCCACTTGCACCAATTTTTGGACATTTGCTTTGACCCAACTCACTTTCTCACTGTGAGTCAACACTGTGACCATGCACTCATAGTGAGACAATTACATTATCTTGGTTGAATTAAGCTTTTTATCTAAGGTTATGGTAAATCACATTTCTGTTGCATGCTTGCTTAATGTTGTGCTAATTATATGATGTAATATTCTTATGTCATGTTGTTACTTTGCTCTTTTGTGTCTGCCGCATGTCAGACTGGCTGGATATAACCATATTCATATAAATGAATATGGTCCTGCTAGTACTCACTTAGTCCTTTCCCCTTACCTCTTGTCTTTCCACCTCATGCTTCTCACCACTTCTCACCTTCTTTGCCTTTGAAAAATGTCCATACTAAAGAAAACATATTCACTTTGTCATCATACAAGGCCTAACACCATGCTTCCTTTGGCTAGCTTGAGGTTAGCCAAACTCATGGTTGGATGGAGTTTTACGACTCTTAATTTGAAAGTGGTGGACAGGTCTGAGCCTCCAGTGACATCTTACTCCTCCTTCACCAGAGGCTGTTACTTTGTTCTATGACACTCTATGCTGTATTTGTGCTTTTGCAAATCTGATTTTCCTTTTGTATTCTTGTTGAATTCGTTTTGATGTTAATAATTCATCAAAATAATTAACATTTTAATGTTACTTATTTAAAATGAAAGCTATGACTTTCATTATTTCATAGCTCATTCGTTAACCTGATATGTTTACTATTTTATTTTTCTTTTGTCTTGTCAGTAGTTAGACTGTATGCCAGCAGTTAAAGAAAAATAATAATTGTGGAATAATTCAGCTGTAAAGCTTGGCTATTTTGTTAATACATTTTCAGATTTGATTAGAAATCAGTGCGTCAGTGATCATTCTTTGCTGTGTGAATAATTTCTTCTGATTTCATTCCTTTACAAGAGACTGAGTCTTGCTTATGACTCCATGGTTGCTGGAGTTGGTGCCCTCATTACACTAAAGAATTTACATTTTTATTAATAATTTGATCAATAATACCTTGTTGATTTCAACTGTTAATACTGGCAAAAGTCAAGCATTGATGCACATTCTGATTCCCAACCATTTTGATGCCATTAATTTTCTGGGGGTTTTTTCTCTGTTTTCTCACTGCAGCACGTGTTGCCTAATCTGAACTACTGCAGTTAATTTCATTTTGCCTAACTAACTCACTGCTAATATTGATCAAAGGAAGAGTGATTCGGAGTCATGCAATGCTAACAATTTCTTAAGAATAGAAGAACATTTTAAGACTTATCAATTTAATAATAATAATAATAATAATAATAATAATAATAATAATAATAATAATAATAATAATAATAATAATAAATCCATCCGGGCTGCACAGTGGCGCAGTGGGTAGCGCTGTTGCCTTGCAGCAAGAAGGTCCTGGGTTCGAATCCCGGCCCGGGGTCTTTCTGCACGGAGTTTGCATGTTCTCCCTGTGCATGCGTGGGTTCTCTCCGGGTTCTCCGGCTTCCTCCCACAGTCCAAAAACATGACTGTCAGGTTAATTGGCCTTCCCAAATTCTCCCTAGGTGTGAGTGTGTGTGTGGTTGTTTGTCCTGTTTGTCTTTGTGTTGCCCTGCGACAGACTGGCGACCTGTCCAGGGTGTACCCCGCCTCTCGCCCGGAACGCAGCTGGAGATAGGCACCAGCACCTCCCGACCCCGTTAGGGAGAAGGGTGACGGAAAATGGATGGATGGATGGATAAATCCATCCATCCATTTTTTGATCACCCCTCTCCCTAACAGGGTGAGGAATAATAATAAATATTGATTACAATTATTAATAGTTATATAAGTTAAGCATTGACACAACTTTTTCAAAATGAATGCAGACCGCATCAAGCAATGGAACAGTTTAGATCAAAGGTTCTTTCTTTTGGAATGGCCCAGTTTAACCCAGATCCAGATAAAGTCGTTTAGTAAGACCTGAAATACCTGAAAATAAGAAAAACAGCTTTTGTTCCTTCATACTTCAATAAAATACATTCAAGTTTGTGGTTGCAAAATGAAAAGATTCAATAAGGGTTTATCAGACTTAACACACAAAAGACAAATGATTGCTCACATTCATTCACATCAGTCAACTTGTGCTCAGGTTGGTGGAATAAATATAACATCACTCAGGTTTTGTCGGAAAAAGAGAGAGTGTTTAGCAATCCCATCAGGAAAATCTGTGCCTCAAATTGCCCACAGGGATAATTTGAGGATTTAAACTTTCTTTGTATTGTCAGTGAAAAAATACATTAAAATTTTACTTTTGTCCCACTGTCACTCATTTTCTATCTTAACAATATTTATTCTCTCTTTCCAAGACTTTCTTTCTCAGTTGTATACAGAGAGCTGACTGCAGAGATGAAAGTGGCAAGAAGAGGGATTACCTAGATGCAAAGCTCAAAAATATAGAAAAATAATTGATTTTGAATATTTTGGAAAGGCTACAAATATTGTAAAAACTTCTATTAGATGACTAGACAGAAATAGACTTTGTGGTGAAAAAAATGCTTAACAAACTGGCTGGTTCCAATAACATTTCAGCATTTATAAAACATAAAATGTCCAGTTTAAAGACATTAAAGGTCGGGGCGTGCTGTGGTGGCGCAGGGGTTAAGCACGCCCCACATTTGGAGGCCTCAGTCCTCGACGCGGACGTCGTGGGTTCGACTCCCGGTCCCGACGACCTTTGCCGCATGTCTTCCCCCCTCTCCTCGCCCCCCTTCCTGTCTGCCTACTGTAAAAAATACGAGCCACTAGCACCGCAAAACCTTTTCGGAGGGAAAGAAGACATTAAAGGATTGTTCAAAATAAACGCCTGGTTATGTCACACAATGTGCTGGAAAAAATCCTAAAAAGAAAAAAAATGTTGAATTGTTTGAAGACAATAGTGTCACAGCTGTGACTAGTTTTCTTAAGTAAGGAGAATGAGTTAATTGTAGTTTGTCAGTGCCTTTTTTAAAAAATAGGAAAACCAGAAAGGAGCTCCGTCATTACTTGTGTGTGCATGCTGTGCTGGAATAGACTCAGCTCACTCTTCATATCATTAGTGAACTGCTCCTGTGTTGTTGTTCATCACAGTTACCTTTGTTGCATGGAAATATGTTTTGAAAAGATGTTTTGTTGTACACAATAGTGTCATTGATGCTCTTTATGATTTTAAGCCAAAGGTTCTTTTGAATAAGTTCATGATCTTGAAACAGATTCAGAAGGTAAATCAGTTAAAGTGAAAGTGATTTAAAGTTAGCTTGATTACATCAGCCCAGTTTGCCCAAGATTGTAAATTTCAAAGGACAAGGACCAGAGAAATCAAAGTCATTTAAAGCTCATTTATTCTCTTAGAAGAATTAAAATCATTTGAAACTTTTATCTTCTATATACTTTTATGGATTTCTGCCTTATTTCCAAACTACTTTTTTTTTTTATCTTTTGTGACCAGTTTACCTCTGGGGATGGAAAAAATATCCATTTAGCTCTATAGCTGTGTCTCCAAAGTTAGAGGGATTTTTTTAAAAATATTGAATGTCTTTTATGAAGGAATTGAAAAGTGAATGTGGTTCCTTCTTGATAGTAGCCACAGTTGATCAAGGCACACATAGATAAAGCAGGGTTTGGCACCCAGCTGGAATTTTAACGTTTGGCATGATGACTTCAAGTAAGGTTTATGAGTCAGCTTTGATGGACTCGTAAAACTGACAATTCCTTCTTCAATTTGATAAATACCTAGAATCATTTCATTCCCTTCACATAGCTGCCACTCACTCCATTCATTTTAAAAATTGCTCATTCGAAATAACTCAAAAAGTAGAAGTGCTTGTTTTTACCAAAGTTGTTATGTATACTCCAACCCTGTGCAGGTACCAAACACTTTAGCCCACTTCCTTCATATAGCTGCTATCTTAACCTAGTCAAAGTCTGGCTAGGAATTTCCGATTGAGCTGGGACTTAAGAGGCTACCTCAACTTAAGCAGATTTTATTCAGTTTTTACTCAATTTTAAAAGGGTAGGAGAACAAGAGTAAATTCTGTCGCCGAAGGCGACAGAATTTATGATGCGCAGGCCATCACTGTTCCTGAACCCTCGGAACCCATTCCCACTTCCTGAAAACGGCTAATATTGCCAAAAGGGTTAGGTTTAGGAAAAATGGTTAGGATAATGGGATAAAAGGTGGTTAGGGTTAGGATTAACTGGTGTGGGATAGCACTCAGGGTTAGGACTAATTAGGGTTAAATTCCGAATAAGCTAATATTCCCAGAGAGGTTAGGGTTAGGTAAAATATAAAGGGCAAGGTTATAAGAAGAAAAATGACACATTACAAAGGGTGTGGTTTAATGTCAAGCGTTGGGACAGGTTTAAATCAAATATTAGATCTTAGGAGCCATTAATTGAATTTTTCATTCAGCCCCCTGGGATGCCTAGTATCTAATTTGGCAATCCAACCCCTCTCGGCTGTGCGTCTTTGGCCCACCGTCCACCAGGGATTGGTTTCCAACACAGTGACCGAAACAGACTGCCAACCGTGAGAAATAAAGTGCTTAACCAAATGGGTCCGTGTTTGTTTCTTTCTGAGAATGTTATGTTTGTGTTGATGGAACCTTACTGAAATAGTGTTTCCTGTCTCTCCAACATATTGTCTTCCACACCGTTTGCAAGTGATTAAATAAACACAGTTTTTAGATTTTAAACTCCCTGTACATTTGGACAAAAAAACATTGTTATTATAGAAACTTCGCAGCCATTTTCGGTGCTGGAAAAATTGCCCATATCTTCTTTGCTTAGGCTCAATTAAGGATGTGATTTTGGCTTTAATAAGGTGATCCCTCAAATTTTTGTTCCTTCTAAATGCACCAATCACTCTATAATCCCTTAATGATTGTGTTGTTTTAGTCAGGTTTTCAAAGTTTTGTTTGATGACCCTGACCATTTTTGTAGACTGAGGAGAAAATGTTGTTACAAAAGGCAGCAGAGGGGAGACATCAATGGGTTTTGTTATCAAAAATGATTTAAAACATTTCCTTAAAAAGGAGCGACAATACCCTCTGCTGGCCAAAGCGGAGAACAGCGTTTTAGTTGCATGTTTGAAATCCTCCTTTGTGTACAAATCCTGTGAAATCTTAATAATTGTGACTTTATAAGTCCAGCAAAAGTATGTTTGGGATGAAAGCTTGTTTTAAACAGTAACGCATGGGTATCTGTGGGCTTAAAGAAAACCTTAATGTCTAACCTGTGATTGTTTTGAAAATTCGAACCTTTATAAGTAGTTGTGTCTAAAAAATCAATGGAATGTTTATTAATGCTTGATTTTAATTTTATGGATGAGTTGTGATTATTCAGGGTCATCAAAAAATCTTGAAAATCCTCTTCTGAATATGACCAAATTCCCCAAATATCATCTAAAAAATCGCAAATATTGAATGGGTTTTTTAGCACATTTTTCTAAAGCTGAGGTCTCCCATTGAGCCATGAAAATATTAGCATATGCAGGGGCAAATTTCTTCCCCATCGCTGTCCCTTTAATTTGTAGAAAAAACTCCTCATCAAACTCAAAATCGTTCCTGGTCAGGTTTATTTCCAAGAGTTGTAATAGTTCTTTCTCTGGTCTCTTTTTATCTGGAAACTTTCTAAAAATATTTCTAACTGCTTCTATTCCTTCCTTAATATCAATATTGGTATAAAGACTATCGATGTCTAATGAGAATAAAAAAAGATTCTTCCGGAATAACCAATTTTTTAACTCTTTCTACGAAATCATAAGTATCCTTAATGTAACTCACATGCTTAGTTGATAAAGGATTCAAAAAATAGTCTAAATATTCAGCCGTGAAGTAAGTTTCACTGTCACAGTCTGAAACTATTGGCCTACCTGGAGGTATTTCAAATGGAACACTCCAACTGGCCGGATCTTTATGAATTTTTGGAAGCATGTAAAAGAGCTCTAGCCCTTGGTTCAGCCGAACCTAACAGATATCTTTTTTTGTTTAATATTAATAAATTTCTTTATATACAAGTTATTAATTATTTTTTTTCCACCATTGGGATAGTTTCCAAATAAATGGGTTTTTTTTAGTTTAGAATAATATTTTTTTATCATTAAGTTGTCTGAATCCCTCTTTTAAATATTGATCTCTGTCAAAAATTACAATCGCACTGCCCTTATCTGCCGGTTTTAAAATAATGTCCTTATTAGTTTTTAATTCCTGTAACGCCTCGAGTTCCTCAGAAGTGAGGTTGGATGTTACATGAATTGGATAAAATTGTTTTTTGGAAGGAAACCTGATCAGCCTTGATAAGGGTGAGCATTTGAGGTGGGAGCTGGCCCAAAGAGGGCGCCCATTCTGATTTTGGAGTAAAAGGCTGAGGCTCTGAAGTTTGTTTATCTTTATAATATAAAGCCAATTTAACCCTTCGATGATATTGTTGCATATCAAATTCACATTGAAACCGTAATTCTTTTACTGTAACCTGTGGTGGGAATAAAATTAAGACCCTTACTAAGTAAGGCACATTGTGCATCTGAAAGCTGGAAATTTTTGGATAGATTAATAACACTTTTTCACCCCCCTCCCGTATCCACGGGCTTGTGGGGATGTCTAGTTTACATAATCACTCCAATGTTTTAGCATGTGCATTGCCGTCTCTCTTGTCCAATGGACGTGATCCCTTTCTGTGCTGAACTTCTCCTGTGGGAGTGCAGGAATGTGGTTCTCCAAACCTGTGATGAAGTTGTTCAGATGTTGCAGCATGCTCTGCTCCCTGTGAGGAAGTCCTGTAGAAAAAATTAATTTCTGGAACAAAGATGGCCGCTTCTGGGAAGATGTCCCGGGCCCTCTCCAGTGTTCTTTTCAGTTCGGCCACCGGTGTCCTCCTGTCCCTCTGTGACCTATTACACAAACCGAAAGACAACACAAGTTTCTGTACCGTACCATCAATGGTGGCCTTGGTCAGGACGCTCTCAGCATGGCACCACTTTGCCCCAGGAAGGCTGTCGATCTGGACACTCCTTGCTGCAAATGGTGGCATCCTCGCTACATTTGAGTCCCCCACAATCACAGATTTCTGTTTAATGTGGAGAGTCCAGTCTTGATACTTTCTCGGTGTGGTGGGATGTTTTGTCGGTGTGCAAACTTGCACCTCTGGCGAAGATGATGACGTAGAAGAGTCTTCCTCCGCCGTTTCCACCTGCAGCTGTGTTTGCACGCTAGATCTCAGCCTGGAGACATCGATGGGGATCAAGCTTATGCGGGGAACAACTGGCTGAGTCAGTCGAATCCTGGGTTTTCTCCATCCCATCCCCACTCTGTGTTGGTTGTGGGTTTAAATCCCCTGAGAGATCTCTCACTGTCCGTCTCTCTTCATTTAGAGCTGGCCCAGATTGGGTTTGCAGAGGAGCAAGTGGAGCTCGCACAGAGGGGGTAGAGGAAGGTTGAGGGTTCTCTGGAGGAGCAGCAGCAGCAATTTCCTCCCTATCAGATTGTCCCTGTTGCTGCCGTCTGGTTGTTTGAGGTGTTCTTGTCTCTCTCTGTTCCAAAGGTTCCTGTTCGGCCTCCTCAAGTTCAGAATGATAACTCTCCTCGTCTTCCAAAGTCTCATCAAAGATGGCCGTCCAGTCTTTGTCCTGTTGTGGTTCAGTCATCGTGGCGGTCGTTGTGAGAGCTGGTCGTCGAGAAGGGGGTGGATCATACACCTCAGCAGTCACCGATCTCTGGTTTGTGATGAGGTTGCGTGAAGTTGTTGGACCTTCAGGAGCGGGCGTGAATGTCCTCCGTTGTTGAGGAAGATCCCTGGTTGTCAGATTTATGATCTCAGGGTCCCGTCTGAAGGATTCCCTGCTCTCTTGTGTTTCTCTAGTTCGCGCCGCAGCCGTTGTCTCTCTGCTAAACAACCGTGAAGATTCACCTGTGGTTTGTGTGGGAGGTTCCCTTCTCATCCTCAAAACCGGTTGTGGTGGTGCTCCCTCTGTAGTTCTCATATCCGCCATCTTGGCCACAATCACTGCTTGTGTTTGTTCCAGTGTCTCATCTGTGAGTCTGCGACCCAGGTTCCTTTTTGCCCAAGATGCTGCAATCTCAAAGGGGGGCCGCCAGTCATCTGGAGATAACTGAGAGAGGATGTCAACCTCTTTCTCTAGATTTATATTATAATGGTCACGTAAAATAGTGACTGTATTTTCTGTCCAATTTTTAGCATTCTGTTCAATAAGAGTCTGTGTCTCTTTATTGGGCATTGCTGGTTTAACAAAGTCCGTTAGATTTTGAGTCATTTTCTTTAAGGATGGAGGATAGTCCTTCCGTGTCACATTATTAAGGTGATGTACGGATTTTATCAATTTATGGATGACACGAACCTTTTGTAGGAAATCTGCATCATCTGATTCAATCCGGTCCCTCTGAGGTCTCGTTCGTTGTCTGGGAGGTGGATTAAAATATCTTCTCCTCCTGTCAGGGTTGCGATCATCCCTGAAATCACGACTTCTCCACCATCTTTCTTCTCTAGGTGGGCGAGGACGTGGGTCGGGAAACGTAGGTCGGTACCTCTGCTGCCCCCTGCGGTCGTCCTCTCTCACTGCACCCCGTCCATATCTGGCGACTGTGGCGTAGTCATCACGCCTTTGACGGGGGGGATAATAATCCCCTCCGCGTCTTTGCCACCTTTCACCTGACGGATAATCACCTCTTTGATTTCCTCTGCCGTCACGAGGAAGAAAATCCCTTCTTCTGAATGTCCGTTGGCGTTCAAGGGAGGGGAACTCGCTCCGATATTCCCTTTCGGCTCTATAATCCCCATATTCCTGATCTCGGTCTTGCCAACGATCTTCTCTGCGACCTCTTCGTCTTTCCACCAAAATCCAGTCATCATCATCATCAAAACGGGCCGGCATGTTTGCCCTTTTAGCTTAGCATTAGCTGTCACTGCACGTGTAAGGGTAGCAATAGCTAATAGGCTACATGCTAAAGTAACAAGCGGAGCTTGAAAAATTGCCAAAAAGCACTTTTAATATTTGTCTCACAGCTACAAAAATTGTAGACAAAGCCGAAATAGCAACGTTTCGGTTTACAATGAAACCTTCGTCAGGCTGGCTTAACTAGACAAAAACTTACAATATACAGCGTTCTCAATGTCGCAGGTGCAATCCAAAATGCACTGTCACAGGCGCATTGCAACAACAAGTCCAATAAACTCAAGCGCTTCCGGTGCACTGAGCCAATGAAGAAAGTTCTTTCTTGTTGTCGGCTGCTCCCTCCCGTCAGGAGCTCCGCCATTGGTCGCATCAGTTCAGTGGTGCGTTCAAAGACATTTAAAGTTTACGTCAGGTTACAGTTGTTTACAAACATATATACATTTACAGAAACCATAAAACTCTTTCTCTTTATTATTTACACTTTTCACACATAAAATTATATACAATTGAAAGAAATTATAATTTTTTCTCTTATTTCCACTTTAAAGAGATGTTTAATATTTATTCACACTTGAAAATAGATGCATGGAACCCCATTTATGTAAACAATACTCTCCCATATTCCTTTATTTATAAACAGGAGAATAGGAATCCCAGAGACAGGTGCACAGGAGGCACGGGCTCGTTAGGAGAACAAGAGTAAATTCTGTCGCCGAAGGCGACAGAATTTATGATGCGCAGGCCATCACTGTTCCTGAACCCTCGGAACCCATTCCCACTTCCTGAAAACGGCTAATATTGCCAAAAGGGTTAGGTTTAGGAAAAATGGTTAGGATAATGGGATAAAAGGTGGTTAGGGTTAGGATTAACTGGTGTGGGATAGCACTCAGGGTTAGGACTAATTAGGGTTAAATTCCGAATAAGCTAATATTCCCAGAGAGGTTAGGGTTAGGTAAAATATAAAGGGCAAGGTTATAAGAAGAAAAATGACAGATTACAAAGGGTGGGTTAGGGTTAGGGTTAGGGTTAGGATATAGGGTTAGGGTTAGGGTTAGGGTTAGGATGAGAAAATCTTTCTCGACAACTCCCCCCACCTCGTCCGTCGACTGGGTAGTTGAAAATGGGGAGTTGAAGGTGATGCACTGGCCGTCGCACGCCGTCCGCAACTCCCCCGTCCACTGGTCGTGCCCGAGGGGATGAGAAGGCTATCGATGTGGATGTGTGACACAACTGTCTTACAATCCCATCTATCCCAAAGAAAACCTGAAGAAAACTACGCTGACTGTTCTTCTTCCTATCACTAAGGCTGAACAGAGCAAGTAACTACTATGACCCCACTGGAAACAAACTCAGGTGCGGCCTCTGGCGTGAAGAAGGAGCCCGCTCGTCCGAAAGGCGCGGGCGTTTTTTTTAGGATATTATCTCTATCGACTACTCCCCCCACCCCGACTTTCGGGATGGTTTGACTAGGGAGTCGAAGTGTGCACTGGCCGTCGCACGCCGTCCGCAGCTCCCCCGTCCTCTGGTCGCACCCAAGACTATCTAGCGTGGGGTTAAATGTTCCTGTTTTAGAAGCTGCCAAAATCTATGCTGACTAAGATTTAAATAACTTTGAAATAACTTTTAATTAACTTTTAAATAACTTATCAAAACAGATGTTAAATTATTTAGTAGCTAAGTTCCCAACAATAGCTATGAATAAAGGTCATAAAATTATCTAAACATTAATTAAAAACAGCTAAATCCCAGTATAGCATGAATTAAAATGAGAAAACCAACTAGAAACGTCAGATAAACAGGATAAAATCATAAATAAAACCAGCAAAAAGCATTATGTGTGACACGACTGTCTTCCAAAGAGAAGTTGAAAAATCTATGCTTACTATCACTAAAATTTAAATAACTTCTCAAACCAGATGCTAAATAATTTTGGAGCTAAATTGCTAACAATAGCTAAAAGTCATAAAATTATCTAAACATGAATTTAAAAACAGATAGATCACAGTAAAGCCTGAATCAAAATGAGAAAACCAACTATAGATAAACAGGATAAAATCATGAATAAAACCAGCAAACAGCATTATGTGTGACACGACTGTCTTCCAAAGAGAAGCTTAAAAAAATGTATGCTATCACTAAAACTGAAAAAACTTCTCAAAACAGATGCTAAATTATTTTGGAGCTAAGTTGCTAATAATATCTAGGAATAAAGGTCAGAAAATTATCTAAACATGAATGAAAAACAACTAAATCTCAGTAAAGTCTGAATTAAAATGAGAAAACCAACTAAAGACGTCAGATAAACAGGCTTTTTATTTTTTGTGAAAGACATTTTTCAATTTTTTTACTATTACTAAAATTGAAATAACTTATCAAAACAGATGCTAAATTATTTTGGAGCTAAGTTGCTAGCAATAGTTATGAATAAAGGTCAGAAAATTATCTAAACATTAATAAAAAAACAGCTAAAACTCAGCAAAGCATGAACTAAAATCAGAAAACCAACTATAAAAAGCCAGACAAATAGGAACAAATCATGAATAAAACAGGCAAAAAGCATTATTAAGATGTAAAAATCAGCACATCATAAAGAAAATCTAATTAATTCCACCTTAAGAGCACAACACCCATCAATAGCAGAGGGGGTTTGCAAAGAGATGTGTGAGGTATGTGTATAAAATGGAAGTTCAAGTCAACTCGAGTTAAGTCCGGTGTGTAAAGACACGGTGTTTTCAATTAACTTTGAGCTATCAGGACACGTCATCAGTAGTGTACCCTGGGGTCAACAGGTGTTTCGGCCATTATCACTAGACACCCTCGCCCAAGGACGGCCCAGTCATGGTTGATCATGCCATGCTGCGTGCCCTGCAGAAAGGTCAAGGAGTTAAATCGAGTTCAATTGAGACTTGTGCAGGAGTTCGTGTGTGATCGTGTGTAAAGACTCAGATAGGATCATTGAGGAACCCCCATCAACCTGTTATTCCATGGAGATAAGCAGACAATATAGCCCATTAAAATCCTCAGTTACAAAATCTGGCGTAAAATCGAGTTAAATCAGAACCCTTTACCTGTGTGAAGTCCACCAGCAGAAGCCTCAGGAGCCCCCATCAAACTTAATTAGCTCAATCAGCTGAGAGTTAAAGCCCGACTCGCTCCGTCGTCACACAATTAAACTGTTAATTCGGTGAAAACTATCAAAAACTGGTTTAAAACGGGATAAAACGAAGCTAAATCGTAGGCACGTATTTATTACGGTGTTTAACGGAAGAAAAACCGGGTTAATCTAACGTAGAATCATGCTCACCTAGCGTTAGCCGCAGGTTCCGCTCCAGCCCGTCTCTCCTCCGTGGGCGAGTGGCTGCATGTTGCCGCATGGGCAGCAAAGCATGCTGGGAAACGGAGTTCTATAGTAAAGTCTGATTTCCCGATCGGAAGTCTGATCGTATCGAAATGTTATACAAACACGTTCTAATCGGTCTGATATGAGAAAGGGGATTAAAAACTTTCTCAAATCAAATAATATATTAAGCTTGATAGCTGACACATTGAAAAAAACAGGAATAAACGGTTTAAAGGTCATTCCGTCAAGCATGCTGGGAAGACAATCCGCCATTTTTGTAGTTCTAAACACGTTTTGTAGTTCTAACACGGAATCGACCTCAATTAAAGTCTTTAAGTCTAAACAGCGTAAGAGCGGGATTCAAACGGGTTCAAAAAGATTAACGGCTTATAAACTTTATTGTCCTAGCATTGAGGGAAACTAAAAACATCTAATTTTGACAACATCCAATCACTCACCCGGCGTTAGCTTTCCCGAAGCAGGCGATTCTCGTGTTTGCGTAAGCACAATTACCGTGTTTAGTTGCATCAGCAGCCAAGCCTCATGGGGTATTAGGCGGCCATGTTTGTAGTTCAAAACACCTGTTTTGTAGTTCCAACTCCCTTCAGCAGCTCAAACATGAGATTTAAAGTTTAATCACATGGATATATGAAAAACAGCGTGGAAATCAGGGAATATAAGTGTAATATTCTAAGAGCCGAAATATAAAATTATAAAAAATTGTTTAATTCCTCAGAAGAATACAAGAGTGAAAGTGGTGGAAAGACAAAAGAGTGGAGCTCTAAATCTCGCACAACACATTCACACACATCAAAGAAAGTCGAGAAGAGACAGAGCACAGGGGAAACCGCCGGATCGGGCTGCGAATCCCCCCGCCTGATCGGGCTGCAGCTCTGTCCCCCTCTGACTCCCGTCAGCCGAGGCTGAAGGGACAAAGGAGAGAAGAGAGGAAGAGTGAGAGCAAATTAAGGAGAATAACAGTAATTACCTTCTCTCAGTTAACATAAATACTTCATAACCTGAGTAGATTCTCATTTCTAAGTTTATTGAGTTCTCTCAAGTAAATAGAGGTTTAACTTTACAAGAAAACTCAGAAAATTAGATCTATTTCTCCAAAGTGAAAGAACTTTCATTCAGTCTCTATTAATTCACGGAAACCTAGGTCTGTCCAGAGGTCGTCAGGGTTAAATGATCCGTTTATTCGTCTTAAAAGTTTAAAGTAGTCGTAATCAGACTTAAACTAAGGGGTTGTTACCTTAAGGTTAGGCATGATCTTCGAGATGGTTAGGCTTAGAAGATGCCATGTGTTAAGGTCATAAGAGGTCAGATATTCAAAAGGTAGGGTCAAGCCAGGGTTTTAGGACTGTGGGAGAGGTTAAATATTATAAGGACAGGGTCAAGCCGGGGGACAGTGACCTTAGGTTTAGGCATGACCCTCGAGGTGGTTAGGTTTAGGGAAAACCTTGTGGTGAGGTCATAAGGTCAAATATTAAAAGGGCAGGGTCAAGCCGGGGGACAGTGACCTTAGGTTTAGGCATGACCCTCGAGGTGGTTAGGTTTAGGGATAAACTTTTGGAAAGGTCATAAGGTCAAGTGTATCTATTTCTCTACCGTTGCTGTTAAGCAGGCTTCTAGAAATCCATTAAGTCATCAATCATGAACTGGAGTGAAAATCCTGCTGGATCAGGATGTGGAATAATCGAGTTAAATCCAAATTTACATCATGTTTTTCGACATGTTCTGAGTAGTTCTATGTTGAAAGATAACTGTTTTATTTAAGTTGGGGTGAAATTTAGTGGAAGGACGAAATTAAACTGGTTTACTCTAAGTCTTAATTCAGAGAGAACTGGAGTATTAAGTGAAGTGGTTAAAATAGTTTAATCCTCACACATTGTTGACATGGATATTTAAAAACGAACTTCCAGGAAACATTTAACTATATTAACTCAGAGTTTCAGAATAGTTGAGAGGATATTTATAAACCCAAGAAAAGAAAACAGAAGTTTAAGAGAATAAAAAGAACATTTAAAGATGTACATCATTCACAACATTCAAAAGATCATATCACACACTGAGAGAAGGTCGAGGAAAGACAGAGAACAGGGGAAACCGCCGGATCGGGCTGCGAATCCCCCCGCCTGATCGGGCTGCTCCTCTGTCTCCCTCTACTCCCGTCAGTCTAAAACTGAAGGAATAAAGGTGAGATGAGTGAACTAAAATTCTAAAAATTGAGTCCCTATACACTCCTAAACTTACATGTAAATAAAACTCACATAAACATTATTTAATAAGCTCTCCTGTCCATCTGCAATGAGCTGTCTGATGTGATAGGGATCCCAAATTAAAGGGAAAACCCAAAGACAATGTCTGACGTGCCCCCACTACCTATGACCCCACGAGGGCGAAATTAACAGAGAATTCAGGCACAACCTCTGGCGTGAAGAGGGAGTCCGCTCGTCCGATAGGCGCGGGCTAGGTTAGGATGAGAAAATCTTTCTCGACAACTCCCCCCACCTCGTCCGTCGACTGGGTAGTTGAAAATGGGGAGTTGAAGGTGATGCACTGGCCGTCGCACGCCGTCCGCAACTCCCCCGTCCACTGGTCGTGCCCGAGGGGATGAGAAGGCTATCGATGTGGATGTGTGACACAACTGTCTTACAATCCCATCTATCCCAAAGAAAACCTGAAGAAAACTACGCTGACTGTTCTTCTTCCTATCACTAAGGCTGAACAGAGCAAGTAACTACTATGACCCCACTGGAAACAAACTCAGGTGCGGCCTCTGGCGTGAAGAAGGAGCCCGCTCGTCCGAAAGGCGCGGGCGTTTTTTTTAGGATATTATCTCTATCGACTACTCCCCCCACCCCGACTTTCGGGATGGTTTGACTAGGGAGTCGAAGTGTGCACTGGCCGTCGCACGCCGGTCCGCAGCTCCCCGTCCTCTGGTCGCACCCAAGACTATCTAGCGTGGGGGTTACATGTTCCTGTTTTAGAAGCTGCCAAAATCTATGCTGACTAAGATTTAAATAACTTTGAAATAACTTTTAATTAACTTTTAAATAACTTATCAAAACAGATGTTAAATTATTTAGTAGCTAAGTTCCCAACAATAGCTATGAATAAAGGTCATAAAATTATCTAACAGCTAAATCCCAGTATAGCATGAATTAAAATGAGAAAACCAACTAGAAACGTCAGATAAACAGGATAAAATCATAAATAAAACCAGCAAAAAGCATTATGTGTGACACGACTGTCTTCCAAAGAGAAGTTGAAAAAATCTATGCTTACTATCACTAAAATTTAAATAACTTCTCAAACCAGATGCTAAATAATTTTGGAGCTAAATTGCTAACAATAGCTAAAAGTCATAAAATTATCTAAACATGAATTTAAAAACAGATAGATCACAGTAAAGCCTGAATCAAAATGAGAAAACCAACTATAGATAAACAGGATAAAATCATGAATAAAACCAGCAAACAGCATTATGTGTGACACGACTGTCTTCCAAAGAGAAGCTTAAAAAAATGTATGCTATCACTAAAACTGAAAAAAACTTCTCAAAACAGATGCTAAATTATTTTGGAGCTAAGTTGCTAATAATATCTAGGAATAAAGGTCAGAAAATGATCTAAACATGAATGAAAAACAACTAAATCTCAGTAAAGTCTGAATTAAAATGAGAAAACCAACTAAAGACGTCAGATAAACAGGCTTTTTTATTTTTTGTGAAAGACTATCTTCCAAAATAACCTGAAAAAAATCTATGCTGACTATTACTAAAATTGAAATAACTTATCAAAACAGATGCTAAATTATTTTGGAGCTAAGTTGCTAGCAATAGTTATGAATAAAGGTCAGAAAATTATCTAAACATTAATAAAAAACAGCTAAAACTCAGCAAAGCATGAACTAAAATCAGAAAACCAACTATAAAAGCCAGACAAATAGGAACAAATCATGAATAAAACAGGCAAAAAGCATTATTAAGATGTAAAAATCAGCACATCATAAAGAAAATCTAATTAATTCCACCTTAAGAGCACAACACCCATCAATAGCAGAGGGGGTTTGCAAAGAGATGTGTGAGGTATGTGTATAAAATGGAAGTTCAAGTCAACTCGAGTTAAGTCCGGTGTGTAAAGACACGGTGTTTTCAATTAACTTTGAGCTATCAGGACACGTCATCAGTAGTGTACCCTGGGGTCAACAGGTGTTTCGGCCATTATCACTAGACACCCTCGCCCAAGGACGGCCCAGTCATGGTTGATCATGCCATGCTGCGTGCCCTGCAGAAAGGTCAAGGAGTTAAATCGAGTTCAATTGAGACTTGTGCAGGAGTTCGTGTGTGATCGTGTGTAAAGACTCAGATAGGATCATTGAGGAACCCCCATCAACCTGTTATTCCATGGAGATAAGCAGACAATATAGCCCATTAAAATCCTCAGTTACAAAATCTGGCGTAAAATCGAGTTAAATCAGAACCCTTTACCTGTGTGAAGT
Organism: Poeciliopsis gracilis; assembly: GCA_911649635.1. Taxonomy (NCBI): domain Eukaryota; kingdom Metazoa; phylum Chordata; class Actinopteri; order Cyprinodontiformes; family Poeciliidae; genus Poeciliopsis; species Poeciliopsis gracilis. The sequence goes on along the minus strand of CAJVRI010001443.1, from coordinate 56,980 downwards.
CCACCAGCAGAAGCCTCAGGAGCCCCCATCAAACTTAATTAGCTCAATCAGCTGAGAGTTAAAGCCCGACTCGCTCCGTCGTCACACAATTAAACTGTTAATTCGGTGAAAACTATCAAAAACTGGTTTAAAACGGGATAAAACGAAGCTAAATCGTAGGCACGTATTTATTACGGTGTTTAACGGAAGAAAAACCGGGTTAATCTAACGTAGAATCATGCTCACCTAGCGTTAGCCGCAGGTTCCGCTCCAGCCCGTCTCTCCTCCGTGGGCGAGTGGCTGCATGTTGCCGCATGGGCAGCAAAGCATGCTGGGAAACGGAGTTCTATAGTAAAGTCTGATTTCCCGATCGGAACTCTGATCGTATCGAAATGTTATACAAACACGTTCTAATCGGTCTGATATGAGAAAGGGGATTAAAAACTTTCTCAAATCAAATAATATATTAAGCTTGATAGCTGACACATTGAAAAAAACAGGAATAAACGGTTTAAAGGTCATTCCGTCAAGCATGCTGGGAAGACAATCCGCCATTTTTGTAGTTCTAAACACGTTTTGTAGTTCTAACACGGAATCGACCTCAATTAAAGTCTTTAAGTCTAAACAGCGTAAGAGCGGGATTCAAACGGGTTCAAAAAGATTAACGGCTTATAAACTTTATTGTCCTAGCATTGAGGGAAACTAAAAACATCTAATTTTGACAACATCCAATCACTCACCCGGCGTTAGCTTTCCCGAAGCAGGCGATTCTCGTGTTTGCGTAAGCACAATTACCGTGTTTAGTTGCATCAGCAGCCAAGCCTCATGGGGTATTAGGCGGCCATGTTTGTAGTTCAAAACACCTGTTTTGTAGTTCCAACTCCCTTCAGCAGCTCAAACATGAGATTTAAAGTTTAATCACATGGATATATGAAAAACAGCGTGGAAATCAGGGAATATAAGTGTAATATTCTAAGAGCCGAAATATAAAATTATAAAAAATTGTTTAATTCCTCAGAAGAATACAAGAGTGAAAGTGGTGGAAAGACAAAAGAGTGGAGCTCTAAATCTCGCACAACACATTCACACACATCAAAGAAAGTCGAGAAGAGACAGAGCACAGGGGAAACCGCCGGATCGGGCTGCGAATCCCCCCGCCTGATCGGGCTGCAGCTCTGTCCCCCTCTGACTCCCGTCAGCCGAGGCTGAAGGGACAAAGGAGAGAAGAGAGGAAGAGTGAGAGCAAATTAAGGAGAATAACAGTAATTACCTTCTCTCAGTTAACATAAATACTTCATAACCTGAGTAGATTCTCATTTCTAAGTTTATTGAGTTCTCTCAAGTAAATAGAGGTTTAACTTTACAAGAAAACTCAGAAAATTAGATCTATTTCTCCAAAGTGAAAGAACTTTCATTCAGTCTCTATTAATTCACGGAAACCTAGGTCTGTCCAGAGGTCGTCAGGGTTAAATGATCCGTTTATTCGTCTTAAAAGTTTAAAGTAGTCGTAATCAGACTTAAACTAAGGGGTTGTTACCTTAAGGTTAGGCATGATCTTCGAGATGGTTAGGCTTAGAAGATGCCATGTGTTAAGGTCATAAGAGGTCAGATATTCAAAAGGTAGGGTCAAGCCGGGGGACAGTGACCTTAGGTTTAGGCATGACCCTCGAGGTGGTTAGGTTTAGGGAAAACCTTGTGGTGAGGTCATAAGGTCAAATATTAAAAGGGCAGGGTCAAGCTGGGGGTCAGTGACTTTAGGTTTAGGTATGCCCCTCGAGGTGGTTAGGTTTAGGGATAAACTTTTGGAAAGGTCATAAGGTCAAGTGTATCTATTTCTCTACCGTTGCTGTTAAGCAGGCTTCTAGAAATCCATTAAGTCATCAATCATGAACTGGAGTGAAAATCCTGCTGGATCAGGATGTGGAATAATCGAGTTAAATCCAAATTTACATCATGTTTTTCGACATGTTCTGAGTAGTTCTATGTTGAAAGATAACTGTTTTATTTAAGTTGGGGTGAAATTTAGTGGAAGGACGAAATTAAACTGGTTTACTCTAAGTCTTAATTCAGAGAGAACTGGAGTATTAAGTGAAGTGGTTAAAATAGTTTAATCCTCACACATTGTTGACATGGATATTTAAAAACGAACTTCCAGGAAACATTAGATAAACTAAAACGAAGTTTAAGAGAATAAAAAGAACATTTAAAGATGTACATCATTCACAACATTCAAAAGATCATATCACACACTGAGAGAAGGTCGAGGAAAGACAGAGAACAGGGGAAACCGCCGGATCGGGCTGCGAATCCCCCCGCCTGATCGGGCTGCTCCTCTGTCTCCCTCTACTCCCGTCAGTCTAAAACTGAAGGAATAAAGGTGAGATGAGTGAACTAAAATTCTAAAAATTGAGTCCCTATACACTCCTAAACTTACATGTAAATAAAACTCACATAAACATTATTTAATAAGCTCTCCTGTCCATCTGCAATGAGCTGTCTGATGTGATAGGGATCCCAAATTAAAGGGAAAACCCAAAGACAATGTCTGACGTGCCCCCACTACCTATGACCCCACGAGGGCGAAATTAACAGAGAATTCAGGCACAACCTCTGGCGTGAAGAGGGAGTCCGCTCGTCCGATAGGCGCGGGCTAGGTTAGGATGAGAAAATCTTTCTCGACAACTCCCCCCCCACCTCGTCCGTCGACTGGGTAGTTGAAAATGGGGAGTTGAAGGTGATGCACTGGCCGTCGCACGCCGTCCGCAACTCCCCCGTCCACTGGTCGTGCCCGAGGGATGAGAAGGCTATCGATGTGGATGTGTGACACAACTGTCTTACAATCCCATCTATCCCAAAGAAAACCTGAAGAAAACTACGCTGACTGTTCTTCTTCCTATCACTAAGGCTGAACAGAGCAAGTAACTACTATGACCCCACTGGAAACAAACTCAGGTGCGGCCTCTGGCGTGAAGAAGGAGCCCGCTCGTCCGAAAGGCGCGGGCGTTTTTTTTAGGATATTATCTCTATCGACTACTCCCCCCCACCCCCGACTTTCGGGATGGTTTGACTAGGGAGTCGAAGTGTGCACTGGCCGTCGCACGCCGTCCGCAGCTCCCCCGTCCCTCTGGTCGCACCCAAGACTATCTAGCGTGGGGGTTAAATGTTCCTGTTTTAGAAGCTGCCAAAATCTATGCTGACTAAGATTTAAATAACTTTGAAATAACTTTTAATTAACTTTTAAATAACTTATCAAAACAGATGTTAAATTATTTAGTAGCTAAGTTAGAAGTTCCCAACAATAGCTATGAAAAATAGTCAGATAAACAGGATAAAATCATAAATAAAACCAGCAAAAAGCATTATGTGTGACACGACTGTCTTCCAAAAGAGAAGTTGAAAAAATCTATGCTTACTATCACTAAAATTTAAATAACTTCTCAAACCAGATGCTAAATAATTTTGGAGCTAAATTGCTAACAATAGCTAAAAGTCATAAAATTATCTAAACATGAATTTAAAAACAGATAGATCACAGTAAAGCCTGAATCAAAATGAGAAAACCAACTATAGATAAACAGGATAAAATCATGAATAAAACCAGCAAACAGCATTATGTGTGACACGACTGTCTTCCAAAGAGAAGCTTAAAAAAATGTATGCTATCACTAAAACTGAAAAAACTTCTCAAAACAGATGCTAAATTATTTTGGAGCTAAGTTGCTAATAATATCTAGGAATAAAGGTCAGAAAATTATCTAAACATGAATGAAAAACAACTAAATCTCAGTAAAGTCTGAATTAAAATGAGAAAACCAACTAAAGACGTCAGATAAACAGGTTTTTTATTTTTTGTGAAAGACTATCTTCCAAAATAACCTGAAAAAAATCTATGCTGACTATTACTAAAATTGAAATAACTTATCAAAACAGATGCTAAATTATTTTGGAGCTAAGTTGCTAGCAATTAAAAAAATTAAATTAATAAAAAACAGCTAAAACTCAGCAAAGCATGAACTAAAATCAGAAAACCAACTATAAAAGCCAGACAAATAGGAACAAATCATGAATAAAACAGGCAAAAAGCATTATTAAGATGTAAAAATCAGCACATCATAAAGAAAATCTAATTAATTCCACCTTAAGAGCACAACACCCATCAATAGCAGAGGGGGTTTGCAAAGAGATGTGTGAGGTGTGTGTATAAAATGGAAGTTCAAGTCAACTCGAGTTAAGTCCGGTGTGTAAAGACACGGTGTTTTCAATTAACTTTGAGCTATCAGGACACGTCATCAGTAGTGTACCCTGGGGTCAACAGGTGTTTCGGCCATTATCACTAGACACCCTCGCCCAAGGACGGCCCAGTCATGGTTGATCATGCCATGCTGCGTGCCCTGCAGAAAGGTCAAGGAGTTAAATCGAGTTCAATTGAGACTTGTGCAGGAGTTCGTGTGTGATCGTGCGTAAAGACTCAGATAGGATCATTGAGGAACCCCCATCAAGCTGTTATTCCATGGAGATAAGCAGACATTAAACCTCATTAAAATCCTCAGTTACCAAATCTGGTGTAAAAACGAGTTAAATCAGAACCCTTTACCTGTGAGAAGTCCACCAGCAGAAGCCTCAGTACCCTCCATCAAACTTAATTAGCTCAATCAGCTGAGAGTTAAAGCCCGAGTCGCTCCGTCGTCACCCAATTAAGCTCTTAATTCGATGAAAACTAACAAAAACTGGTTTAAAACGGGATAAAACGAAGCTTAATCGCAGACACGTATTTATTACGGTGTTTAACGGAAGAAAAACCGGGTTAATCTAACGTAGAATCATGCTCACCTAGCGTTAGCCGCAGGTTCCGCTCCAGCTCGTCTCTTCTCCGTGGGCGAGTGGCTGCATGTTGCCGCATGGGCAGCAAAGCATGCTGGGAAACGGAGTTCTATAGTAAAGTCTGATTTCCCGATCGGAACTCTGATCGTATCGAAATGTTATACCAACACGTTCTAATCGGTCTGATATGAGAAAGGGGATTAAAAACTTTCTCAAATCAAATAATATATGAAGCTTGATAGCTGATATATTAAAAACAACGGGAATAAGCGGTTTAAAGGTCGTTCCGTCAAGCATGCTGGGAAGACAATCCGCCATTTTTGTAGTTCTAAACACGTTTTGTAGTTTTAATTAGCTAGTTCGGTGAGCGTTTATAAGGCCGAAAAAACGAACGTTAAACGTAGATAAACAAACATTATTGATGTTAACGGAGAAAATTAAAGGTATTTAATCGAAGCGAAGCTCACCTAGTGTTCGCCTCCGGTCCGGTCCCGTCACCTGTCGCCACCGCAGGTAGAATGGGTGCAAGTAGCTGCGAGGGCAGCAAAGCATGTTGGGAAACGGAGTTCTATATTGCAACTCGATCGCCTATTCTGGAATACGAACGTGTAAAAACTGAATCAAACCCATTGTAGCCACAACGGGTGAGAAGAGGAGGACCAATCAGGTCCAACAGCACAAAAATTAATATTATTTTTAGTGATATTATCGAGGGAACAATTTAAAATCCGTAATAACAAATAAGATGGGAAATCGGACGGCCATTTTTGTAGTTCTAATACGTTTTGTAGTCCGAAAACTAATAAGAAATCAATTAAAGCCTCTAACACGAGAATAACGTCAAATCGGGATTCAAAGTGAGTTAGATGAAATTAAAGGCTCATAAATTTTATTGTTCCAACCATAAGCGAAATTAAAGGCAGCCTATTTAATCAAAATCGAAGGACTCACCAGGCGTTAATCATCACGAAGTAGTCGCCCCTCGTGTTTACGTATGTAGAGTTACCGTGTATAGTTGTGTGAGCAGCCAATCATCATGGGGCATTAAGTGGCCATGTTTGTAGTCCCAAACCACCGTTTTGTAGTTCCAATTCCCTGTAGCACCTCATACATGGGATCCAAAGCTTAAATCAATATATATGAGAACAGTGTGCAAACCAAATATATGTGTTAACACTATAAAAATTAAACTATAAAATGAAATAAAAAATAATTAATGATAAAAATAATAAATGAAGAATTAAATCCTCATAACATAACCAAGCTAAAAAAGTAATGAAGAAGCAAAAAGGAGTTAAGCTCTAAAAACTACACAGATATTCATATCTATCAAAGAAAGTCAAGGAGAAATAGAGAGAAGAAAAAAAAGGAGGAGGGGGGTGTGTGGGGTTAACCCCAGATCAGGCTGTCCAAGGGCAGAGTCCAGTCAGGGGTCAGTGGCCTTAAGGTTAGGTAAGACCACCGAGGTGGTTTAGGGAAAACATTGTGGTGGGGTCATAGGGTCAGGTTTAATAAGGGCAGGGTCAAGTCAGGGGTCAGAGAACTTAGGGTTAGGCGTAAATCCCCAAGTGGTTAGGTTTAGGAATAGCCTTGTGGTAAGGTCATAGGGTCAAGTTTAACAAGGGTAGGGTCAAGTCAGGGGTCAGTGACCTTAGGGTTGGGGAAAACATGTGGGAAGGTCATAAGGTCAGGTGGGTCAAGAGCAGGGTCAAGCCAGAGGTCAGTGACCTCAGGGTTAGGCATGCCCTCCGAGATGGTAAATCAGGGAAAATCGTATGGGAAGGTCAGAGAGTCAAGTTGTCTTCACTGAAAGAAGGTCGAGAAGAAACAGAGCATCAGGGGAAACCGCCGGATCGGGCTGCGAATCCCCCCGCCTGATCGGGCTGCAGCTCTGTCTCCCTCTACTCCCGTCAGCCGAGGCTGAAGGGAAATAGGAGAGAAGAGAGGAAGAATAAAGCGAAAAAAATAAGTTACTAATCTAAGATTAACCCTCAAATAAACTTAACACTCTCTGTTAAAGTGAGCTGTCGGAGGTGAAAAGGTTCCCATCTAAGGGAAAGAAAGATAGGATCCGCCATGCCTCCATTATCTAAAACCCCACTGGAGGCGAACTCAGGTGCGGCCTCTGGCGTGAAGAAGGAGCCCGCTCGTCCGAAAGGCGCGGGCGTTAGGATGAGAAAATCTTTCTCGACAACTCCCCCCACCTCGTCCGTCGACTGGGTAGTTGAAAATGGGGAGTTGAAGGTGATGCACTGGCCGTCGCACGCCGTCCGCAACTCCCCCGTCCACTGGTCGTGCCCGAGGGGATGAGAAGGCTATCGATGTGGATGTGTGACACAACTGTCTTACAATCCCATCTATCCCAAAGAAAACCTGAAGAAAACTACGCTGACTGTTCTTCTTCCTATCACTAAGGCTGAACAGAGCAAGTAACTACTATGACCCCACTGGAAACAAACTCAGGTGCGGCCTCTGGCGTGAAGAAGGAGCCCGCTCGTCCGAAAGGCGCGGGCGTTTTTTTTAGGATATTATCTCTATCGACTACTCCCCCCACCCCGACTTTCGGGATGGTTTGACTAGGGAGTCGAAGTGTGCACTGGCCGTCGCACGCCGTCCGCAGCTCCCCCGTCCTCTGGTCGCACCCAAGACTATCTAGCGTGGGGTTAAATGTTCCTGTTTTAGAAGCTGCCAAAATCTATGCTGACTAAGATTTAAATAACTTTGAAATAACTTTGAATTAACTTTTAAATAACTTATCAAAACAGATGTTAAATTATTTAGTAGCTAAGTTCCCAACAATAGCTATGAATAAAGGTCATAAAATTATCTAAACATTAATTAAAAACAGCTAAATCCCAGTATAGCATGAATTAAAATGAGAAAACCAACTAGAAACGTCAGATAAACAGGATAAAATCATAAATAAAACCAGCAAAAAGCATTATGTGTGACACGACTGTCTTCCAAAGAGAAGTTGAAAAATCTATGCTTACTATCACTAAAATTTAAATAACTTCTCAAACCAGATGCTAAATAATTTTGGAGCTAAATTGCTAACAATAGCTAAAAGTCATAAAATTATCTAAACATGAATTTAAAAACAGATAGATCACAGTAAAGCCTGAATCAAAATGAGAAAACCAACTATAGATAAACAGGATAAAATCATGAATAAAACCAGCAAAAGCATTATGTGTAAAACCAACTATAGATAAGTGACACGACTGTCTTCCAAAGAGAAGCTTAAAAAAAATGTATGCTATCACTAAAACTGAAAAAAACTTCTCAAAACAGATGCTAAATTATTTTGGAGCTAAGTTGCTAATAATATCTAGGAATAAAGGTCAGAAAATGATCTAAACATGAATGAAAAACAACTAAATCTCAGTAAAGTCTGAATTAAAATGAGAAAACCAACTAAAGACGTCAGATAAACAGGCTTTTTATTTTTTGTGAAAGACTATCTTCCAAAATAACCTGAAAAAAAATCTATGCTGACTATTACTAAAATTGAAATAACTTATCAAAACAGATGCTAAATTATTTTGGAGCTAAGTTGCTAGCAATAGTTATGAATAAAGGTCAGAAAATTATCTAAACATTAATAAAAAAACAGCTAAAACTCAGCAAAGCATGAACTAAAAATCAGAAAACCAACTATAAAAAGCCAGACAAATAGGAACAAATCATGAATAAAACAGGCAAAAAGCATTATTAAGATGTAAAAATCAGCACATCATAAAGAAAATCTAATTAATTCCACCTTAAGAGCACAACACCCATCAATAGCAGAGGGGGGTTGCAAAGAGATGTGTGAGGTATGTGTATAAAATGGAAGTTCAAGTCAACTCGAGTTAAGTCCGGTGTGTAAAGACACGGTGTTTTCAATTAACTTTGAGCTATCAGGACACGTCATCAGTAGTGTACCCTGGGGTCAACAGGTGTTTCGGCCATTATCACTAGACACCCTCGCCCAAGGACGGCCCAGTCATGGTTGATCATGCCATGCTGCGTGCCCTGCAGAAAGGTCAAGGAGTTAAATCGAGTTCAATTGAGACTTGTGCAGGAGTTCGTGTGTGATCGTGCGTAAAGACTCAGATAGGATCATTGAGGAACCCCCATCAACCTTTTATTCCATGGAGATAAGCAGACATTAAACCTCATTAAAATCCTCAGTTACAAAATCTGGTGTAAAATCGAGTTAAATCAGAACCCTTTACCTGTGTGAAATCCACCAGCAGAAGCCTCAGGAACCCCCATCAACTTTAATTAGCCCAAACAGCTGAGAGTTAAAGCCCGACTCGCTCCGTCGTCACCCAATTAAGTTGTTAAGTCGGTGAAAACTAACAAAAACTGGTTTAAAACGGGATAAAACGAAGCTAAATCGCAGGCACGTATTTAATCCGGTGTTTAACGGAAGAAAAACCGGGTTAATCTAACGTAGAATCATGCTCACCTAGCGTTAGCCGCAGGTTCCGCTCCAGCTCGTCTCTCCTCCGTGGGCGAGTGGCTGCATGTTGCCGCATGGGCAGCAAAGCATGCTGGGAAACGGAGTTCTATAGTAAAGTCTGATTTCCCGATCGGAACTCTGATCGTATCGAAATGTTATACAAACGCGTTCTAATCGGTCTGATATGAGAAAGGGGATTAAAAACTTTCTCAAATCAAACAATATATGAAGCTTGATAGCTGATATATTGGAAACAACGGGAATAAGCGGTTTAAAAGTCGTTCCGTCAAGCATGCTGGGAAGACAATCCGCCATTTTTGTAGTTCTAAACATGTTTTGTAGTTTTAATTAGCTAATTCGGTGAGCGCTTATAAGGCCGAAAAAACGAACGTTAAACGTAGATAAACAAACATTATTGATGTTAACGGAGAAGGTATTTAATCGAAGCGAAGCTCACCTAGTGTTCGCCTCCGGTCCGGTCCCGTCACCTGTCGCCACCGCAGGTAGAATGGGTGCAAGTAGCTGCGAGGGCAGCAAAGCATGTTGGGAAACGGAGTTATATATTGCAACTCGATCGCCTATTCTGGAATACGAACGTGTAAAAACTGAATCAAACCCATTGTAGCCGCAACGGGTGAGAAGAGGAGGACCAATCAGGTCCAACAGCACAAAAATTAATATTATTTTTAGTGATATTATCGAGGGAACAATTTAAAATCCGTAATAACAAATAAGATGGGAAATCGGACGGCCATTTTTGTAGTTCTAATACGTTTTGTAGTCCGAAAACTAATAAGAAATCAATTAAAGCCTCTAACACGAGAATAACGTCAGATCGGGATTCAAAGTGAGTTAGATGAAATTAAAGGCTCATAAATTTTATTGTTCCAACCATAAGCGAAATTAAAGGCAGCCTATTTAATCAAAATCGAAGGACTCACCAGGCGTTAATCATCACGAAGTAGTCGCCCCTCGTGTTTACGTATGTAGAGTTACCGTGTATAGTTGTGTGAGCAGCCAATCATCATGGGGCATTAAGTGGCCATGTTTGTAGTCCCAAACCACCGTTTTTGTAGTTCCAATTCCCTGTAGCACCTCATACATGGGATCCAAAGCTTAAATCAATATATATGAGAACAGTGTGCAAACCAAATATATGTGTTAACACTATAAAAAATTAAACTATAAAATGAAATAAAAATAATTAATGATAAAAATAATAAATGAAGAATTAAATCCTCATAACATAACCAAGCTAAAAAGTAATGAAGAAGCAAAAGGAGTTAAGCTCTAAAAACTACACAGATATTCATATCTATCAAAGAAAGTCAAGGAGAAATAGAGAGAAGAAAAAAGGAGGAGGGGGGGTGTGTGTGGGGTTAACCCCAGATCAGGCTGTCCAAGGGCAGAGTCCAGTCAGGGGTCAGTGGCCTTAAGGTTAGGTAAGACCACCGAGGTGGTTTAGGGATAGCCTTGTGGTAAGGTCATAGGGTCAAGTTTAACAAGGGCAGGGTCAAGTCAGGGGTCAGAGAACTTAGGGTTAGGCGTAAATCCCCAAGTGGTTAGGTTTAGGAATAGCCTTGTGGTAAGGTCATAGGGTCAAGTTTAACAAGGGTAGGGTCAAGTCAGGGGTCAGTGACCTTTTAGGGATGTGGGGGCAAGCCAGAGGTCAGTGACCTCAGGGTTAGGCATGCCCTCCGAGATGGTAAATCAGGGAAAATCGTATGGGAAGGTCAGAGAGTCAAGTTGTCTTCACTGAAAGAAGGTCGAGAAGAAACAGAGCATCAGGGGAAACCGCCGGATCGGGCTGCGAATCCCCCCGCCTGATCGGGCTGCAGCTCTGTCTCCCTCTACTCCCGTCAGTCTACACTGAAGGGAAATAGGAGAGAAGAGAGGAAGAATAAAGCGAAAAAATTAAGTTCCTAATCCAAGATTAAACCTCAAATAAACTTAACACTCTCTGTTAAACTACAGTGAGCTGTCGGAGGTGAAAAGGTTCCCATCTAAGGGAAAAAAAAGGACAGGATCCGCCTTGCCTCCATTAACTAAAACCCCACTGGAGGCGAACTCAGGTGCGGCCTCTGGCGTGAAGAAGGAGCCCGCTCGTCCGAAAGGCGCGGGCGTTTTTTTTAGGATATTATCTCTATCGACTACTCCCCCCACCCCGACTTTCGGGATGGTTTGACTAGGGAGTCGAAGTGTGCACTGGCCGTCGCACGCCAGTCCGCAGCTCCCCCCGTCCTCTGGTCGCACCCAAGACTATCTAGCGTGGGGTTAAATGTTCCTGTTTTAGAAGCTGCCAAAATCTATGCTGACTAAGATTTAAATAACTTTGAAATAACTTTGAATTAACTTTTAAATAACTTATCAAAACAGATGTTAAATTATTTAGTAGCTAAGTTCCCAACAATAGCTATGAATAAAGGTCATAAAATTATCTAAACATTAATTAAAAAACAGCTAAATCCCAGTATAGCATGAATTAAAATGAGAAAACCAACTAGAAACGTCAGATAAACAGGATAAAATCATAAATAAAACCAGCAAAAAGCATTATGTGTGACACGACTGTCTTCCAAAGAGAAGTTGAAAAATCTATGCTTACTATCACTAAAATTTAAATAACTTCTCAAACCAGATGCTAAATAATTTTGGAGCTAGGGTTAGGATGAGAAAATCTTTCTCGACAACTCCCCCCACCTCGTCCGTCGACTGGGTAGTTGAAAATGGGGAGTTGAAGGTGATGCACTGGCCGTCGCACGCCGTCCGCAACTCCCCCGTCCACTGGTCGTGCCCGAGGGGATGAGAAGGCTATCGATGTGGATGTGTGACACAACTGTCTTACAATCCCATCTATCCCAAAGAAAACCTGAAGAAAACTACGCTGACTGTTCTTCTTCCTATCACTAAGGCTGAACAGAGCAAGTAACTACTATGGCCCCCACTGGAAACAAACTCAGGTGCGGCCTCTGGCGTGAAGAAGGAGCCCGCTCGTCCGAAAGGCGCGGGCGTTTTTTTTAGGATATTATCTCTATCGACTACTCCCCCCACCCCGACTTTCGGGATGGTTTGACTAGGGAGTCGAAGTGTGCACTGGCCGTCGCACGCCGTCCGCAGCTCCCCCGTCCTCTGGTCGCACCCAAGACTATCTAGCGTGGGGTTAAATGTTCCTGTTTTAGAAGCTGCCAAAATCTATGCTGACTAAGATTTAAATAACTTTGAAATAACTTTGAATTAACTTTTAAATAACTTATCAAAACAGATGTTAAATTATTTAGTAGCTAAGTTCCCAACAATAGCTATGAATAAAGGTCATAAAATTATCTAAACATTAATTAAAAACAGCTAAATCCCAGTATAGCATGAATTAAAATGAGAAAACCAACTAGAAACGTCAGATAAACAGGATAAAATCATAAATAAAACCAGCAAAAAGCATTATGTGTGACACGACTGTCTTCCAAAGAGAAGTTGAAAAATCTATGCTTACTATCACTAAAATTTAAATAACTTCTCAAACCAGATGCTAAATAATTTTGGAGCTAAATTGCTAACAATAGCTAAAAGTCATAAAATTATCTAAACATGAATTTAAAAACAGATAGATCACAGTAAAGCCTGAATCAAAATGAGAAAACCAACTATAGATAAACAGGATAAAATCATGAATAAAACCAGCAAACAGCATTATGTGTGACACGACTGTCTTCCAAAGAGAAGCTTAAAAAAAATGTATGCTATCACTAAAACTGAAAAAAACTTCTCAAAACAGATGCTAAATTATTTTGGAGCTAAGTTGCTAATAATATCTAGGAATAAAGGTCAGAAAATGATCTAAACATGAATGAAAAAACAACTAAATCTCAGTAAAGTCTGAATTAAAATGAGAAAACCAACTAAAGACGTCAGATAAACAGGCTTTTTATTTTTTGTGAAAGACTATCTTCCAAAATAACCTGAAAAAAATCTATGCTGACTATTACTAAAATTGAAATAACTTATCAAAACAGATGCTAAATTATTTTGGAGCTAAGTTGCTAGCAATAGTTATGAATAAAGGTCAGAAAATTATCTAAACATTAATAAAAAACAGCTAAAACTCAGCAAAGCATGAACTAAAATCAGAAAACCAACTATAAAAGCCAGACAAATAGGAACAAATCATGAATAAAACAGGCAAAAAGCATTATTAAGATGTAAAAATCAGCACATCATAAAGAAAATCTAATTAATTCCACCTTAAGAGCACAACACCCATCAATAGCAGAGGGGGTTTGCAAAGAGATGTGTGAGGTGTGTGTATAAAATGGAAGTTCAAGTCAACTCGAGTTAAGTCCGGTGTGTAAAGACACGGTGTTTTCAATTAACTTTGAGCTATCAGGACACGTCATCAGTAGTGTACCCTGGGGTCAACAGGTGTTTCGGCCATTATCACTAGACACCCTCGCCCAAGGACGGCCCAGTCATGGTTGATCATGCCATGCTGCGTGCCCTGCAGAAAGGTCAAGGAGTTAAATCGAGTTCAATTGAGACTTGTGCAGGAGTTCGTGTGTGATCGTGCGTAAAGACTCAGATAGGATCATTGAGGAACCCCCATCAACCTTTTATTCCATGGAGATAAGCAGACATTAAACCTCATTAAAATCCTCAGTTACAAAATCTGGTGTAAAATCGAGTTAAATCAGAACCCTTTACCTGTGTGAAATCCACCAGCAGAAGCCTCAGGAACCCCCATCAACTTTAATTAGCCCAAACAGCTGAGAGTTAAAGCCCGACTCGCTCCGTCGTCACCCAATTAAGCTGTTAAGTCGGTGAAAACTAACAAAAACTGGTTTAAAACGGGATAAAACGGAGCTAAATCGCAGGCACGTATTTAATCCGGTGTTTAACGGAAGAAAAACCGGGTTAATCTAACGTAGAATCATGCTCACCTAGCGTTAGCCGCAGGTTCCGCTCCAGCTCGTCTCTCCTCCGTGGGCGAGTGGCTGCATGTTGCCGCATGGGCAGCAAAGCATGCTGGGAAACGGAGTTCTATAGTAAAGTCTGATTTCCCGATCGGAACTCTGATCGTATCGAAATGTTATACAAACACGTTCTGATCGGTCTGATATGAGAAAGGGGATTAAAAACTTTCTCAAATCAAATAATATATGAAGCTTGATAGCTGACACATTGAAAAAAACGGGAATAAACGGTTTAAAGGTCGTTCCGACAAGCATGCTGGGAAGACAATCCGCCATTTTTGTAGTTCTAAACACGTTTTGTAGTTCTAACACGGAATCGATCTCAATTAAAGTTTTTAAGTCGAACTAACGTCTGAATGGGATTTAAAACGAGTTAAATAAGAGCAACGGTATATAAAGACTATTGTTACGGCATTAAGGGAAAATAAAGACCCCTAATTTAGTCAATTTAGAACGACTCCACGGACGCTAACCTTGTCACCCAATTAATTAGCTAGTTCGGTTAAAGTTTATAAGGCCGAAAAAACGAACGTTAAACGTAGATGAACAAACATTATTGATGTTAACGGAGAAAATTAAAGGTATTTAATCGAAGCGAAGCTCACCGAGTGTTCTCCTTCGGTCCGGTCCCGTCACCTGTCGCCACCGCAGGTAGAATGGGTGCAAGTAGCTGCGAGGGCAGCAAAGCATGTTGGGAAACGGAGTTCTATATTGCAACTCGATCGCCTATTCGGGAATACGAACGTGTAAAAACTGAATCAAACCCATTCTAGCCACAACGGGTGAGAAGAGGAGGACCAAACAAGTCCAACAGCAAAAAAATTTAAATGGTATTTTTAGTGATATTATCGGGGGAACCAGATTAAAGTCCGTAATAAGATGGGAAATCGGACGGCCATTTTTGTAGTTCTAATACGTTTTGTAGTCCGAAAATTAATAAGAAACCAATTAAAGCCTCTAACACGATAATAACGTCCAATCGGGATTCAAAGTGAGTTAGATGAAATTAAAGGCTTATAAAGTTAATTGTTTTAACCATAAGCGAAATTAAAAACAGCCTATTTAATTCAAATCGAAGGACTCATTACACGTTAAACTTCACTAAGTAGTCGCCCCTCGTGTTTACGTGTGCAGAGTTACCGTGTATAGTTGCGTGAGCAGCCAAGCGTCATGGGGCCTTGAGTGGCCATGTTTGTAGTTCCAAATCATCGTTTTGTAGTTCCAGTTCCCTGTAGCACCTCAAACATGGGATTCAAAGTTTAATCAAACCAATATATATGAAAACAGCTGCAAAACCACACCTACGTGTCACACTATAAAAGTTAAAAAAATAATGATAATATTAAAAATGAAGAGTTAAATCCTCATATCTGAGTGAAAAATAAT
The DNA here is from genome assembly GCA_911649635.1 of Poeciliopsis gracilis. NCBI lineage: Eukaryota > Metazoa > Chordata > Actinopteri > Cyprinodontiformes > Poeciliidae > Poeciliopsis > Poeciliopsis gracilis. The sequence continues at coordinate 41,380 of CAJVRI010001443.1, read as the reverse complement.
GGACAAGAAAAGGAGTGTAGCTCTAAAATTGTAAAGATATTCACACTAATTAAAGAAAGGCAAGGAGGAATAGAGAGAGGAAAAAAAAGGAAAGAAAGGGGGGTTTTCTTTGGGGGGGTTTTTTTTTCGGATCAGGCTCTCCAAGGGCCGAGTCCAGCCAGGGGTCAGTGGCCTTAAGGTTAGGCAATGACACCGAGGCGGTTTAGGGATAACCTTGTGGTAAGGTCATAGGGTCAAGTTTAACAAGGGTAGGGTCAAGTCAGGGGTCAGTGACCTTAGGGTTAGGCGTAAATCCCAAAATGGTTATGCTTAGATAATCTTGTGTGTAAGGTCATAGGGTCAAGTTTAACAAGAGCAGGGTCAAGCCAGAGGTCAGTGACCCCAGGGTTAGGCATGCCCTTCGAGATGGCAAAGTAGGGAAAATCGTATGGGAAGGTCAGAAAATCAAGTGTCATGTCAAAATTCATATAAATAAATAGAAGTCTTAAAAATATTTAGTTTTAAAGGGGAGAAAAAACGAAGAAAATAGAACCTGAGATAAAGAGTCCCCACTATTTTCAGAACCACTCTAGTCTATTCTTCACTGAAAGAAGGTCGAGAAGAAACAGAGCATCAGGGGAAACCGCCGGATCGGGCTGCGAATCCCCCCGCCTGATCGGGCTGCAGCTCTGTCCCCCTCTGACTCCCGTCAGCCGAGGCTGAAGGGACAAAGGAGAGAAGAGAGGAAGAGTGAGAGCAAATTAAGGAGAATAACAGTAATTACCTTCTCTCAGTTAACATAAATACTTCATAACCTGAGTAGATTCTCATTTCTAAGTTTATTGAGTTCTCTCAAGTAAATAGAGGTTTAACTTTACAAGAAAACTCAGAAAATTAGATCTATTTCTCCAAAGTGAAAGAACTTTCATTCAGTCTCTATTAATTCACGGAAACCTAGGTCTGTCCAGAGGTCGTCAGGGTTAAATGATCCGTTTATTCGTCTTAAAAGTTTAAAGTAGTCGTAATCAGACTTAAACTAAGGGGTTGTTACCTTAAGGTTAGGCATGATCTTCGAGATGGTTAGGCTTAGAAGATGCCATGTGTTAAGGTCATAAGAGGTCAGATATTCAAAAGGTAGGGTCAAGCCGGGGGACAGTGACCTTAGGTTTAGGCATGACCCTCGAGGTGGTTAGGTTTAGGGAAAACCTTGTGGTGAGGTCATAAGGTCAAATATTAAAAGGGCAGGGTCAAGCTGGGGGTCAGTGACTTTAGGTTTAGGTATGCCCCTCGAGGTGGTTAGGTTTAGGGATAAACTTTTGGAAAGGTCATAAGGTCAAGTGTATCTATTTCTCTACCGTTGCTGTTAAGCAGGCTTCTAGAAATCCATTAAGTCATCAATCATGAACTGGAGTGAAAGGGTTAGGGTTAGGGTTAGGGTTAGGGATTTAAAGTTTAGACCCGGAGAACCGGGATTATTTCTAAGTGTCTAAGTGCCATACCAGGACCCCGAAACTCAGAAAATGCACTAAGTCCCACACCATACCAGCACCCCGAAACTCAGAAAATGCACTAAGTCCCACACCATACCAGCACCCCGAAACTCAGAAAATGCACTAAGTCCCACACCATACCAGCACCCCGAAACTCAGAAAATGCACTAAGTCCCACACCATACCAGTCGTGCCCCTGGTATGGAACAGAAATGTCCAGTCACTATACCAGGGGCACGACTTTGCTGGGCGTGTGACTGGTTGGTTTTGTCCGTGGAGGGGTGCTTAAGTGTGGGTACGCGGGTTGTGCTGGAGGGCGTGGTTCAGACAGGGTCCGGTCCTGGTTGTATTGGTCCCAGGTCTCTGGTTCTGTGCCTGGGTAGAGCGGTGGGGGGCCTGGTTCTAGGAGAGGCTGGGTCCCTGGTTCTGTGTACCCCAGGGCTCTGGTTCTATTCCTGGGGATGAATTAAAACCATTTTCCCAAATCCTGGATGTCATCATGGATGCTGGGGTCCTGGTTCTGTGTACCCCAGGGCTCTGGTTCTATTCCTGGGGATGAATTAAAACCATTTTCCCAAATCCTGGATGTCATCATGGATGCTGGGGGTCCTGGTTCTGTGTACCCCAGGGCTCTGGTTCTATTCCTGGGGATGAATTAAAACCATTTTCCCAAATCCTGGATGTCATCATGGATGCTGGGGTCCTGGTTCTGTGTACCCCAGGGCTCTGGTTCTATTCCTGGGGATGAATTAAAACCATTTTCCCAAATCCTGGATGTCATGGATGCTCCAGGCCTGGTGGTGGGACAGGCTGGGGTGCTGGTTCTCTGTTACCCAGGGCTCTGGTTCTATTCCTGGGGATGAATTAAAACCATTTTCCCAAATCCTGGATGTCATGGATGCTCCAGGCCTGGTGGTGGGACAGGCTGGGGTCCTGGTTCTCTGTTACCCAGGGCTCTGGTTCTATTCCTGGGGTTTGAAAAACGGTCAAAAAGCAATAAATCCGGGAAAAACGCTCCACAGGCCGATAGCCCGTCTTCCGCTGAACCGCCCTGTGCAGTCGAATCGTTTCTAGCACGTTCACAGGAGCCAGGATAAATTTTCAAAGCCGTTTTTGGCCTCCAAAACGATGCCCCCCCTTGACACCCGGTCCGGACCGGAAAAACAAACTTCGGGCCCTACAGAGGAAAACACCACCGGGGGAATTCAGGAGCAAGGTTTGAAAGAACCCTTAGACCGGAGAACATGGCAGTTTTTGGGCTTGGGACCATCCGGGGGCCTTCCTGGATGTCAGAGAAGCCCGATATGGGTCTTTTTAGGCGCGTTTTGGGTCATTTTTTGCCGTTTTTCTCCGGTTTTGGTTCTGAACCTCCCATTTCCATAGGAACGGACGGTTCTCCACGGCGTTAAGCATGTGTGCTCTGGGCACTCCGGGTAGTCATTCCAGGCCCGGAGAACGCCCTGGCTTGGTCCCGTAAGCCACTGGAGCTCCGTCTAAACGCACCGAGAGGCTGGCGGGAGCCAGGCTGACCGCAGTGCACTGTGGGTGGGCCTAGCTCCCCTCCACATGCCTGCTGGAGGTCTGGCTTCCAGTCTGGTCCTCCCCCCCCCTTCCCACTGACCGATAAGCACACATGGCCTGCCATGGAGGGCCTCCGTCGGCCCCGGTGTCCGGCACCGGCGGACGGTTCCTCCAGCCATGCAGGCTTGCCTCCAGGCCCGGGCGCGAACGCAGCGATGGCGATGATGGTGGTGGTGGTGGTGAGGGGGAAACCCCCGCCCCGCCCCGCCCCGCCCCGCCCCGCGCTTCTGCCCGTGGCCGTCCCTCCGCAGCGAGACCCAGACGCCCCGTCTCTCCCGGCGGTCCTCCGCTGGGGCCCCGCCGCGGGGGTCCGGTCCCAGGTAGGGACCGCCTCTGTCCCCCGCTGCGGCGGCGGCTCCAGACGTCACCGTTTCTCACGCTCTTCACGCCCGGCTCCCCAGAAAGAAGGAAGGAAGGAAGGGGTTCTTCGGCTGCAGCCGAGGGCCGTCCCCCCGGAAACGCGGGGCGACCCGAACCGCGTTGGGAGTCTACCTGGTTGATCCTAGTACACACGGCCGGTACAGTGAAACTGCGAATGGCTCATTAAATCAGTTATGGTTCCTTTGATCGCTCTACCGTTACTTGGATAACTGTGGCAATTCTAGAGCTAATACATGCAAACGAGCGCTGACCCGGCCCCGCCGGGGATGCGTGCATTTATCAGACCCAAAACCCACATGGGGCGCGGCTCCTCTCCCCCTCCCGGGGGACTGGGGGCCCGCCCCGGCCCGCTTTGGTGACTCTAGATAACCTGGGGCCGATCGCTGGCCCTCCGTGGCGGCGACGTCTCATTCGAATGTCTGCCCTATCAACTTTCGATGGTACGCTACGTGCCTACCATGGTGACCACGGGTAACGGGGGAATCAGGGTTCGATTCCAGAGAGGGAGCCTGAGAAATGGCTAACACATCCAAGGAAGGCAAATTGAGGTGGCTTCGCCATCTATCGGGAGGTCCGCCTCCCGCGGCTGGGGCTCGTCGCAGGCGCGGCGGGTGGGGAGGCGCGGCGGTGCTGTCGGGAAGTCGGGCCTCGGCCCGACCGCCATCCCCGGTCGTCGCCGCCGCCGCCGACCGCCCCCTCCGTGGCCTTCGTCCCCCTAAGCCAGTGCGGGACGCCTGGCGCGACGCGGTCGGTTCCGCTCCGGGACCGGTCCCTCCTTTCTTCTCCTCCCGCTTCCTCCCTCCCTCCCTCCCTCTTCCCCTCGGGGGAAGAGGAGGAGGAAGGAGGAGCGGTGGCCGCCGCAGTCGAGGCCCCCCGCGAGGGTGCGGGCGCGGCTGCCGGTGGGACGCACGCGTTCTAGCTGTCCGCGTTCATGCGCGTAGGGGGCTCTAGGTGAGCCCGTGGGCGGTCCGCCCTCCGTCGCGGAGTCGGAAGGTTTCGAGGAGGTCCGCCTCCCGCGGCTGGGGGCTCGCTCGCAGGCGCGAGCGGGGGGTGGGGAGGCGCGCGGCGGTGCTGTCGGGAAGTCGGGCCTCGGCCCGACCGCCATCCCGGTCGTCGCCGCCGCCGCCGACCGCCCCCCCTCCGTGGCCTCGTCCCCCTAAGCCCAGTGCAGGACGCCTGGCGCGGCGCGGTCGGTTCCGCTCCGGGACCGGTCCCTCCTTTCTTCTCCTCCCGCTTCCTCCCTCCCTCCCTCCCTCTTCCCCTCGGGGAAGAGGAGGAGGAGGAGGAGGAGGAGCGGTGGGCGCCGCCTCGGTCGAGGCCCCCCCCCGCGAAGTGCGGGCGCGGCTGCCGGTGGGGACGCACGCGTTCTAGCTGTCCGCGTTCTGCAGCGTAGGGGGGCTCTAGGTGAGCCCGTAGGCGGTCCGCCCTCCGTCGCGGAGTCGGAAGGTTTCCGAGGAGGTCCGCCTCCCGCGGCTGGGGCTCGTCGCAGGCGCGGCGAGCCTGAGAAATGGCTAACACATCCAAGGAAGGCAAATTGAGGTGGCTTCGCCATCTATCGGGAGGTCCGCCTCCCGCGGCTGGGGCTCGTCGCAGGCGCGGCGGGGGTGGGGAGGCGCGCGGCGGTGCTGTCGGGGAAGTCGGGCCTCGGCCCGACCGCCACCCCGCCGCCGACCGCCCCCTCCGTGGCCTTCGTCCCCCTAAGCCAGTGCGGGACGCCTGGCGCGGCAGCGATCGGTTCCGCTCGGGGACCGGTCCCTCCTTTCTTCTCCTCCCGCTTCCTCCCTCCCTCCCTCCCTCTTCCCCTCGGGGAAGAGGAGGGAGGAAGGAAGCGGTGAGCGCGCCTCGGTCGAGGCCCCCCGCGAAGTGCGGGCGCGGCTGCCGGTGGGACGCACGCGTTCTAGCTGTCCGCGTTTACGCGCGTAGGGGGGCTCTAGGGTGAGCTCCGTAGGGCGGTCCGCCCTCCGTCGCGGAGTCGGAAGGTTTCCGAGGAGTCCGCCTCCCGCGGCTGGGGAGCTCGTCGCAGGCGGCGGGGGGTGGGGAGGCGCGCGGCGGTGCTGTCGGGGAAGTCGGGCCTCGGCCCGACCGCCATCCCCGGTCGTCGCCGCCGCCGCCGACCGCCCCCTCCGTGGCCTTCGTCCCCCTAAGCCAGTGCAGGGCGCCTGGCGCGGCGCGGTCGGTTCCGCTCCGGGACCGGTCCCTCCCTTTCTTCTCCTCCCGCTTCCTCCTCCCTCCCTCCCTCTTCCCCTCGGGGAAGAGGAGGAGGAAGGAAGGAGGAGGAGCGGTGGGCGCCCGCCTCGGTCGAGGCCCCCCGCGAAGTGCGGGCGCGGCTGCCGGTGGGGACGCCGCAGCGTTCTAGCTGTCCGCGTTTACGCGCGTAGGGGGGGGCTCTAGGTGAGCCCGTAGGCGGTCCGCCCTCCGTCGCGGGTCGGAAGGTTTCCGAGGAGGTCCGCCTCCCGCGGCTGGGGCTCGTCGCAGGCGCGGCGAGCCTGAGAAATGGCTAACACATCCAAGGAAGGCAAATTGAGGTGGCTTCACCATCTATCGGGAGGTCCGCCTCCCGCGGCTGGGGCTCGTCGCAGGCGCGGCGGGGGTGGGGAGGCGCGCGGCGGTGCTGTTGGGGAAGTCGGGCCTCGGCCCGACCGCCAACCCCGGTCATCACCGCCGCCGACCACCACCCCACCCCCCTCTGCGGCCTTCGTCCCCCTAAGCGCAGACCAGTGTGGGACGCCTGGCGCGACGTGGTCGGTTCCCGCTCCGGGACCGGTCCCGCCGCCGTCCGCCGTCCTCCTCCCTCCTTTCTTCTCCTCCCGCTTCCTCCCTCCCTCCCTCCCTCTTCCCCTCGGGGAAGAGGAGGAGGAGGAGGAGGAGCGGTGGGCGCCGCCTCGGTCGAGGCCCCCCCCCGCGAAGTGCGGGCGCGGCTGCCGGTGGGACGCATGCGTTCTAGCTGTCCGCGTTTACGCGCGTAGGGGGGGGGCTCTAGGTGAGCCCGAAGGCGGTCCGCCCTCCGTCGCGGGTGGGAAGGTCGGAAGGTTTTCGAGGAGGATGGGCCGGTACGCGGCGGGTCTCCGGATCCCCGGGGCGCGGCCCTTCTCGCGGCGCGTCCGGGTACCCGGCCCAAGCTCCTCTGAGCTCGCCGTGAGCCTCCCCCCAGGGGGAGCCACGCTCTCGGCTATGACCTCATATCATAGGGTAGGGGCCGCCGGCTCGGTGTGGGAGGATCCCCTCGAGGGACCTCCCCCCGGCGCCGGCCGGCCCCCGCCGTGACTGGGTGGGGGCGTGGACGGACGATGGTCACCCCTCTCCGATCGCGCACAGCACGTTCGTGGAGAAACGTGGTGCTAAATGACTTGCAGACGACCTGATTCTGGGTCAGGGTTTTCGTACGTGGCAGAGCAGCTCCCTCGCTGCGATTCATTGAGAGTCAACCCTCGATCCAACCTTTTGTCGGCCGACCTCCGGGGCCCCCCCGGCTGAGGACGCCCCCCAACCCTCGATCCAGGGGAACGGAATTAATAACACTTTAATTACAAACACTTTAACAAATCCTGGAGGTAGGATGGACCGTCCTGGGGTGGAGGACCGGCCTCTGGTTCTATTTTCGGGCTTTAATTAAAAACACTTTAACAAATCCTGGAGTAGGATGGACCGGGGACTGTGGTTCTAAGTTACCCAGGCCTCTGGTTCTATTTTCGGGCTTGAATTAAAAACACTTTAACAAATCCTGGATGTCACACTGATATTTTACCCAGAAAACAAACATCAAACAATGAAATTAGGCGTTGTAAAGACTTTATTGACCGAGCACTGGTGAACAACCCCTTTATTGAACAGGCTGGTCTGCTTCCCTGGACTGGTCAAAGGTGTTCCGCATAGCTGCCAGCTGACCGACATTGAGCTGCATGGCGTAGAACCTATCCGCCGTCCTGGTGTCATGGCACATCAAATGGGACATCTGCCTTCTGACCTCAGCGGACTGCGTGTTCCTGGCCTTTGGCGTCGAATGAGAGACAGAGACAGACAGGTAAGTGTGGGTACAGTTTTTGGGTGGTGTGAAGCGCAAAAGGCTAGCTCTCATGTTGCTATCTCTTCCTACCATAGTTGCCACAGCCGTCCTTATGTCTGTCAACGATGGGTTTCCAGGCAAGCGCATCCTCGCCCACGCGTCTCTCGCGAACAGCGGTCAGCTTGTTGACGGGGGCCTCCGTTGGTGTTGAAGAACACCAGATCGCAAGCCGGGCGAAGCCTCCTGCGTATGGCCATCCAAGTTTTGAACCAGCCATATTCGACTGGGGTGAGGAACAGCTGTGCGTTGCCAAAGGCCCGCGCTGTTTTGTGGTGTTTGACCTGCGGGGTGAGACATAAGGTAAGTAAGGTTAAACGGAATCACGGCCTGGTGCTCCGGAGGCCTGGTGCTCCGGAGGCCCGGTCCTCCGGCCTGGTAGCCACTCCTGGCTCCCAGGCCGGAGGACCGGGCCTCCGGAGCACCAGGCAGACCCAGGGCCTCCCGGGAGCACCAGACTGCGATTTCCCCAGGTACTCACGTTAACTACGTAGCCGGAACAACCTGGCCTGAATCCCGACTCTGCCTCCTGGACTTCATCGACCCTCATGTTCCGGACCACGCCTGGTCGATGGCCGTAAAGCGCGGTCACGTAGAGGGCGATGAAGCCAAACAGCAAGTGTCGCAGGGTGCAGTCGTGCTTCCTCTGCGATGATTGCTGCAAGAGCTCCGGGATGCAGGTCTGACACCGCTCGAGGCACCTGGAAAGTAGCAGCGGCGTTACTGTGCGTTTCTCCTTTTCAGCTTTCACCTGGATCTGACGCAGGACCACCGGAGTTGAGATCTGGCTTCTGGCGGACTTCAGGGCTCGTATTACGGACACAAGCCCCTGCTTGCTGACCCTGGAGCCGGTCGGCGGCGTTTCCTGGAAGTAGGTAATGAACTGTCCAGTGTTTACGAGGTAGACCTTCACTGTGGTGATCTGCTTGCCGTCTTTCAGAAGTTCTGCGGGCCAGCTACGGACACTGTCGGCGTCGTCCAAGAACCTCCAGGACCCCAGATTGGTCTTCCCCTCGGCCATGCGGTTCAGGAAGATTGTAATTCGGCCCATCTTTGACGTCACGTTCTGCAAGTGCTTGCTGGATGGTAGGGCTCCTTCTAGATGTCTCTTGTAACCCTCCAGGTATCGGACAACGGCCTCTGGAAATTCGAAGGGAATACGCACCAAATCAGCAGTGGTGGATGTCGGACTCTCTCCTCGGGAACCCTCCTGGACGTAAGGCCGCACTGGTCCAGGCGGCGTCGAAGGGCGCGGTGATTCTGGAGGTGACCCAGGCGGCGTCGAATGGCGGGGGTGATTCCGAGGAGGTGACCCAGGGGCGAGGTGGTCGACGTGGAGCCCAGCGGTGATTCTGGCGGTGACCCAGGCGGTGTGGAGACCGGCGTCGTCACTCTCCTCCACAGCCGGCCTTGGTCGTCTGGCCCTGCGGGAAGCCCGTAGACCCACCGGAGGTGGGTCAACACCTCCATCGAGGTCCAGTCTTGTGGCCAGCGATGGCCGAGGCCCCAGTAAGCCGCAGCGCTCTCAACCTCTCCAGGGTTTTCTGCCACTGGAGGCCGGTTAAAAGCCGCTGTTTGTACCTGGGCCCCAAGTCCCTGTGGGCGTCGTGGAGGTGTTGGGAGATCCGCCGACCTCCATAATCACAGTCCTCGACGGGGCAAGCCATGCCCCTGACATCAACCCGTCCTCGGGCATATGCCAGGAGGATCCGGCGCTCGCCACCGTGTCTCACCTGATGCCGCTGGTCCAAATGGTCCCTCAGGTGCCAGGAGCTGCGGCAGCAGACTGGGCATCGGTTCTTAAATTTTGCAGCAGTCATCGTCCTCCGTCCTCCTCTCTCCTCTCTCTCCAAACTGCCAAATGAGGCAGGCAGGCAAAGTGCCTGTCCTTAAGTAGCCAGCAGCAGCTCATGTGACTCAATCAAGCATGATGGATTTCACCTGCTGCTAATCAGCCAGCTGATCAGAGTCTTCTGTCCGGAGATTCGGCCCCGATCCCCGGCCCCGATCCCCGGCCCCAATCCCAGGCCCCGTCCTCCGGCCCCGATCCCCGGCCCCAATCCCAGGCCCCGTCCTCCGGCCCCGATCTCCGGCCCGATCCTCTGGTCTTTGGAGAAGGTCTGGAGAATGGGGCCTAAGATTGTTGCTGGACTTCCAGACCGGATCTCGGGCATGCAGCTGCGGGCCACAGATGTTCTTCCAAGGCCCCAATAGCAGGCCGACTCCTCCCGAATCTCTGGGTAGCCTTGTTAGGAGCCTAAGGGAGGGTTAGGACTAATTAGGGTTAAATTCCGAATAAGCTAATATTCCCAGAGAGGTTAGGGTTAGGTAAAATATAAAGGGCAAGGTTATAAGAAGAAAAATGACACATTACAAAGGGTGTGGTTTAATGTCAAGCTTTGGGACAGGTTTAAATCAAATATTAGATCTTGGGAGCCATTAATTGAATTTTTCATTTAGCCCCCTGGGATGCCTAGTATCTAATTTGGCAATCCAACACCTCTCGGCTGTGCGTCTTTGGCCCACCGTCCACCAGGGATTGGTTTCCAACACAGTGACCGAAACAGACTGCCAACCGTGAGAAATAAAGTGCTTAACCAAATGGGTCCGTGTTTGTTTCTTTCTGAGAATGTTATGTTTGTGTTGATGGAACCTTACTGAAATAGTGTTTCCTGTCTCTCCAACATATTGTCTTCCACACCGTTTGCAAGTGATTAAATAAACACAGTTTTTAGATTTTAAACTCCCTGTACATTTGGACAAAAAGACATTGTTATTATAGAAACTTCGCAACCATTTTCGGTGCTGGAAAAATTGCCCATATCTTCTTTGCTTAGGCTCAATTAAGGATGTGATTTTGGCTTTAATAAGGTGATCCCTCAAATTTTTGTTCCTTCTAAATGCACCAATCACTCTATAATCCCTTAATGATTGTGTTGTTTTAGTCAGGTTTTCAAAGTTTTGTTTGATGACCCTGACCATTTTTGTAGACTGAGGAGAAAATGTTGTTACAAAAGGCAGCAGAGGGGAGACATCAATGGGTTTTGTTATCAAAAATGATTTAAAACATTTCCTTAAAAAGGAGCGACAATACCCTCTGCTGGCCAAAGCGGAGAACAGCGTTTTAGTTGCATGTTTGAAATCCTCCTTTTGTGTACAAATCCTGTGAAATCTTAATAATTGTGACTTTATAAGTCCAGCAAAAGTATGTTTGGGATGAAAGCTTGTTTTAAACAGTAACGCATGGGTATCTGTGGGCTTAAAGAAAACCTTAATGTCTAACCTGTGATTGTTTTGAAAATTCGAACCTTTATAAGTAGTTGTGTCTAAAAAATCAATGGAATGTTTATTAATGCTTGATTTTAATTTTATGGATGAGTTGTGATTATTCAGGGTCATCAAAAAATCTTGAAAATCCTCTTCTGAATATGACCAAATTCCCCAAATATCATCTAAAAATCGCAAATATTGAATGGGTTTTTTAGCACATTTTTCTAAAGCTGAGGTCTCCCATTGAGCCATGAAAATATTAGCATATGCAGGGGCAAATTTCTTCCCCATCGCTGTCCCTTTAATTTGTAGAAAAAACTCCTCATCAAACTCAAAAATCGTTCCTGGTCAGGTTTATTTCCAAGAGTTGTAATAGTTCTTTCTCTGGTCTCTTTTTATCTGGAAACTTTCTAAAAATATTTCTAACTGCTTCTATTCCTTCCTTAATATCAATATTGGTATAGAGACTGTCGATGTCTAATGAGAATAAAAAAGATTCTTCCGGAATAACCAATTTTTTAACTCTTTCTACGAAATCATAAGTATCCTTAATGTAACTCGCATGCTTAGTTGATAAAGGATTCAAAAAATAGTCTAAATATTCAGCCGTGAAGTAAGTTTCACTGTCACAGTCTGAAACTATTGGCCTACCTGGAGGTATTTCAAATGGAACACTCCAACTGGCCGGATCTTTATGAATTTTTGGAAGCATGTAAAAGAGCCTAGCCCTTGGTTCAGCCGAACCTAACAGATATCTTTTTTGTTTAATATTAATAAATTTCTTTATATACAAGTTATTAATTATTTTTTCCACCATTGGGATAGTTTCCAAATAAATGGGTTTTTTTAGTTTAGAATAATATTTTTTATCATTAAGTTGTCTGAATCCCTCTTTTAAATATTGATCTCTGTCAAAAATTACAATCGCACTGCCCTTATCTGCCGGTTTTAAAATAATGTCCTTATTAGTTTTTAATTCCTGTAACGCCTCGAGTTCCTCAGAAGTGAGGTTGGATGTTACATGAATTGGATAAAATTGTTTTTGGAAGGAAACCTGATCAGCCTTGATAAGGGTGAGCATTTGAGGTGGGAGCTGGCCCAAAGAGGGCGCCCATTCTGATTTTGGAGTAAAAGGCTGAGGCTCTGAAGTTTGTTTATCTTTATAATATAAAGCCAATTTAACCCTTCGATGATATTGTTGCATATCAAATTCACATTGAAACCGTAATTCTTTACTGTAACCTGTGGTGGGAATAAAATTAAGACCCTTACTAAGTAAGGCACATTGTGCATCTGAAAGCTGGAAATTTTTGGATAGATTAATAACACTTTTCACCCCCTCCCGTATCCACGGGCTTGTGGGGATGTCTAGTTTACATAATCACTCCAATGTTTTAGCATGTGCATTGCCGTCTCTCTTGTCCAATGGACGTGATCCCTTTCTGTGCTGAACTTCTCCTGTGGGAGTGCAGGAATGTGGTTCTCCAAACCTGTGATGAAGTTGTTCAGATGTTGCAGCATGCTCTGCTCCCTGTGAGGAAGTCCTGTAGAAAAATTAATTTCTGGAACAAAGATGGCCGCTTCTGGGAAGATGTCCCGGGCCCTCTCCAGTGTTCTTTTCAGTTCGGCCACCGGTGTCCTCCTGTCCCTCTGTGACCTATTACACAAACCGAAAGACAACACAAGTTTCTGTACCGTACCATCAATGGTGGCCTTGGTCAGGACGCTCTCAGCATGGCACCACTTTGCCCCAGGAAGGCTGTCGATCTGGACACTCCTTGCTGCAAATGGTGGCATCCTCGCTACATTTGAGTCCCCCACAATCACAGATTTCTGTTTAATGTGGAGAGTCCAGTCTTGATACTTTCTCGGTGTGGTGGGATGTTTTGTCGGTGTGCAAACTTGCACCTCTGGCGAAGATGATGACGTAGAAGAGTCTTCCTCCGCCGTTTCCACCTGCAGCTGTGTTTGCACGCTAGATCTCAGCCTGGAGACATCGATGGGGATCAAGCTTATGCGGGGAACAACTGGCTGAGTCGTCGAATCCTGGGTTTTCTCCATCCCATCCCCACTCTGTGTTGGTTGTGGGTTTAAATCCCCTGAGAGATCTCTCACTGTCCGTCTCTCTTCATTTAGAGCTGGCCCAGATTGGGTTTGCAGAGGAGCAAGTGGAGCTCGCACAGAGGGGGTAGAGGAAGGTTGAGGGTTCTCTGGAGGAGCAGCAGCAGCAATTTCCTCCCTATCAGATTGTCCCTGTTGCTGCCGTCTGGTTGTTTGAGGTGTTCTTGTCTCTCTCTGTTCCAAAGGTTCCTGTTCGGCCTCCTCAAGTTCAGAATGATAACTCTCCTCGTCTTCCAAAGTCTCATCAAAGATGGCCGTCCAGTCTTTGTCCTGTTGTGGTTCAGTCATCGTGGCGGTCGTTGTGAGAGCTGGTCGTCGAGAAGGGGGTGGATCATACACCTCAGCAGTCACCGATCTCTGGTTTGTGATGAGGTTGCGTGAAGTTGTTGGACCTTCAGGAGCGGGCGTGAATGTCCTCCGTTGTTGAGGAAGATCCCTGGTTGTCAGATTTATGATCTCAGGGTTCCGTCTGAAGGATTCCCTGCTCTCTTGTGTTTCTCTAGTTCGCGCCGCAGCCGTCGTCTCTCTGCTAAACAACCGTGAAGATTCACCTGTGGTTTGTGTGGGAGGTTCCCTTCTCATCCTCAAAACCGGTTGTGGTGGTGCTCCCTCTGTAGTTCTCATATCCGCCATCTTGGCCACAATCACTGCTTGTGTTTGTTCCAGTGTCTCATCTGTGAGTCTGCGACCCAGGTTCCTTTTTGCCCAAGATGCTGCAATCTCAAAGGGGGGCCGCCAGTCATCTGGAGATAACTGAGAGAGGATGTCAACCTCTTTCTCTAGATTTATATTATAATGGTCACGTAAAATAGTGACTGTATTTTCTGTCCAATTTTTAGCATTCTGTTCAATCAGAGTCTGTGTCTCTTTATTGGGCATTGCTGGTTTAACAAAGTCCGTTAGATTTTGAGTCATTTTCTTTAAGGATGGAGGATAGTCCTTCCGTGTCACATTATTAAGGTGATGTACGGATTTTATCAATTTGTGGATGACACGAACCTTTTGTAGAAAATCTGCATCATCTGATTCAATCCGGTCCCTCTGAGGTCTCGTTCGTTGTCTGGGAGGTGGATTAAAATATCTTCTCCTCCTGTCAGGGTTGCGATCATCCCTGAAATCACGACTTCTCCACCATCTTTCTTCTCTAGGTGTGCGAGGGGACGTGGGTCGGGAAACGTAGGTCGGTACCTCTGCTGCCCCCTGCGGTCGTCCTCTCTCACTGCACCCCGTCCATATCTGGCGACTGTGGCGTAGTCATCACGCCTTTGACGGGGGGGATAATAATCCCCTCCACGTCTTTGCCACCTTTCACCTGACGGATAATCACCTCTTTGATTTCCTCTGCCGTCACGAGGAAGAAAATCCCTTCTTCTGAATGTCCGTTGGCGTTCAAGGGAGGGGAACTTCGCTCCGATATTCCCTTTCGGCTCTATAATCCCCATATTCCTGATCTCGGTCTTGCCAACGATCTTCTCTGCGACCTCTTCGTCTTTCCACCAAAATCCAGTCATCATCATCATCAAAACGGGCCGGCATGTTTGCCCTTTTAGCTTAGCATTAGCTGTCACTGCACGTGTAAGGGTAGCAATAGCTAATAGGCTACATGCTAAAGTAACAAGCGGAGCTTGAAAAATTGCCAAAAAGCACTTTTAATATTTGTCTCACAGCTACAAAAATTGTAGACAAAGCCGAAATAGCAACGTTTCGGTTTACAATGAAACCTTCGTCAGGCTGGCTTAACTAGACAAAAACTTACAATATACAGCGTTCTCAATGTCGCAGGTGCAATCCAAAAGTGCACTGTCACAGGCGCATTGCAACAACAAGTCCAATAAACTCAAGCGCTTCCGGTGCACTGAGCCAATGAAGAAAGTTCTTTCTTGTTGTCGGCTGCTCCCTCCCGTCAGGAGCTCCGCCATTGGTCGCATCAGTTCAGTGGTGCGTTCAAAGACATTTAAAGTTTACGTCAGGTTACAGTTGTTTACAAACATATATACATTTACAGAAACAATAAAACTCTTTCTCTTTATTATTTACACTTTTCACACATAAAATATATACAATTGAAAGAAATTATAATTTTTTCTCTTATTTCCACTTTAAAGAGATGTTTAATATTTATTCACACTTGAAAATAGGTGTATGGAACCCCATTTAAGTAAACAATACTCCCCCATATTCCTTTATTTATAAACAGGAGAATAGGAATCCCAGAGACAGGTGCACAGGAGGCACGGGCTCGTTAGGAGAACAAGAGTAAATTCTGTCGCCGAAGGCGACAGAATTTATGATGCGTGAGGCCATCACTGTTCCTGAACCCTCGGAACCCATTCCCACTTCCTGAAAACGGCTAATATTGCCAAAAGGGTTAGGTTTAGGAAAAATGGTTAGGATAATGGGATAAAAGGTGGTTAGGGATTTAAAGTTTAGACCCGGAGAACCGGGATTATTTCTAAGTGTCTAAGTGCCATACCAGCACCCCGAAACTCAGAAAATGCCCTAAGTCCCACACCATACCAGCACCCCGAAACTCAGAAAATGCACTAAGTCCCACACCATACCAGCACCCCGAAACTCAGAAAATGCACTAAGTCCCACACCATACCAGCACCCCGAAACTCAGAAAATGCACTAAGTCCCACACCATACCAGCACCCTCGAAACTCAGAAAATGCACTAAGTCCCACACCATACCAGCACCCCGGGAAACTCAGAAAATGCACTAAGTCCCACACCATACCAGCACCCCGAAACTCAGAAAATGCACTAAGTCCCACACCATACCAGTCGTGCCCCTGGTATGGAACAGAAATGTCCAGTCACTATACCAGGGGCACGACTTTGCTGGGCGTGTGACTGGTTGGTTTTGTCCGTGGAGGGGTGCTTAAGTGTGGGTACGCGGGTTGTGCTGGAGGGCGTGGTTCAGACAGGGTCCGGTCCTGGTTGTATTGGTCCCAGGTCTCTGGTTCTGTGCCTGGGTAGAGCGGTTGAGCCGGGGGGCCCGGTTGTAGGAGAGGCTGGGTCCCTGGTTCTCTGTACCCCAGGGCTCTGGTTCTATTTCTGGGGATGAATTAAAACCATTTTCCCAAATCCTGGATGTCATCATGGATGCTGGGGTGCTGGTTCTGTGTACCCTAGTGCTCTGGTTCTATTCCTGGGGATGAATTAAAACCATTTTCCCAAATCCTGGATGTCATGGATGCTCCAGGCCTGGCTCTTGGAGAGGTGGGGTGCTGGTTCTGTGTTACCCCAGGGCTCTGGTTCTGTTCCTGGGGTTGAATTAAAACCATTTTCACATTTCCTGGATGTCATGGATGCTCCAGGCCTGGTTCTGGGGGAGGCTGGGGTCCTGGTTCTCTGTTACCCAGGGCTCTGGTTCTATTCCTGGGGTTTGAAAAACGGTCAAAAAGCAATAAATCCGGGAAAAACGCTCCACAGGCCGATAGCCCGTCTTCCGCTGAACCGCCCTGTGCAGTCGAATCGTTTCTAGCACGTTCACAGGAGCCAGGATAAATTTTCAAAGCCGTTTTTGGCCTCCAAAACGATGCCCCCCCTTGACACCCGGTCCGGACCGGAAAAACAAACTTCGGGCCCTACAGAGGAAAACACCACCGGGGGGAATTCAGGAGCAAGGTTTGAAAGAACCCTTAGACCGGAGAACATGGCAGTTTTTGGGCTTGGGACCATCCGGGGGCCTTCCTGGATGTCAGAGAAGCCCGATATGGGTCTTTTTAGGCGCGTTTTGGGTCATTTTTTGCCGTTTTTCTCCGGTTTTGGTTCTGAACCTCCCATTTCCATAGGAACGGACGGTTCTCCACGGCGTTAAGCATGTGTGCTCTGGGCACTCCGGGTAGTCATTCCAGGCCCGGAGAACGCCCTGGCTTGGTCCCGTAAGCCACTGGAGCTCCGTCTAAACGCACCGAGAGGCTGGCGGGAGCCAGGCTGACCGCAGTGCACTGTGGGTGGGCCTAGCTCCCCTCCACATGCCTGCTGGAGGTCTGGCTTCCAGTCTGGTCCTCCCCCCCCCTTCCCACTGACCGATAAGCACACATGGCCTGCCATGGAGGGCCTCCGTCGGCCCCGGTGTCCGGCACCGGCGGACAGTTCCTCCAGCCATGCAGGCTTGCCTCCAGGCCCGGGCGCGAGCGCAGCGATGGCGATGATGGTGGTGGTGGTGGTGAGGAAACCCCCCGCCCCGCCCCGCCCCGCCCCGCCCGCGCTTCTGCCCGTGGCCGTCCCTCCCGCAGCGAGACCCAGACGCCCCGTCTCTCCCGAGCGGTCCTCCGCTGGGGGCCCCGCCGCGAGGTCCGGTCCCAGGTAGGGACCGCCTCTGTCCCGCTGCGGCGGCGGCTCCAGACGTCACCGTTTCTCACGCTCTTCACGCCCGGCTCCCCAGAAAGAAGGAAGGAAGGAAGGGGTTCTTCGGCTGCAGCCGAGGGCCGTCCCGAGCAGCGGGGCGACCCGAACCCGCGTTGGGAGTCTACCTGGTTGATCCTAGTACACACGGCCGGTACAGTGAAACTGCGAATGGCTCATTAAATCAGTTATGGTTCCTTTGATCGCTCTACCGTTACTTGGATAACTGTGGCAATTCTAGAGCTAATACATGCAAACAGCGCTGACCCGGCCCCGCCGGGGATGCGTGCATTTATCAGACCCAAAACCCACATGGGGCGCGGCTCCTCTCCCCCTCCCGGGGGACTGGGGGCCCGCCCCGGCCCTTTGGTGACTCTAGATAACCTGGGGCCGATCGCTGGCCCTCCGTGGCGCGGCGTCTCATTCGAATGTCTGCCCTATCAACTTTCGATGGTACGCTACGTGCCTACCACTGGTGACCACGGGTAGCGGGGGAATCAGGGTTCGATTCAGAGAGGGCCTGAAATGGCTAACACATCCAAGGGAAGGCAAATTGAGGTGGCCGCCATCTATCGGGAGGGTCCGCCTCCCGCGGCTAGGCTTCGTCGCAGGCGCGGCGAGCCTGAAATGGCTAACACATCCAAGGAAGGCAAATTAGAGGTGAAGCCCCGCCATCTATCGGGAGGTCCGCCTCCCGCGGCTGGGGCTCGTCGCGGGCGCGTGAGTGGGGAGGCGCGCGGCGGTGCTGTCGGGAAGTCGGGCCTCGGCCCGACCGCCATCCCGGTCGTCGCCGCCGCCGCCGACCGCCCCCTCCGTGGCCTTACGTCCCCCTAAGCCAGTGCGGGACGCCTGGCGCGGCGTGGTCGGTTCCGCTCGGGACCGGTCCCTCCTTTCTTCTCCTCCCGCTTCCTCCCTCCCTCCCTCCCTCTTCCTCGGGGGAAGAGGAGGAGGAAGGAAGAAGCGATGGCGCTCGCCTTAGTCGAGGCCCCCCCGCGAAGTGCGGGCGCGGCTGCCCGGTGGGACGCACGCGTTCTAGCTGTCCGCGTTTACTGCGCGTAGGGGGGGGCTCTAGGTGAGCCCGTAGGGCGGTCCGCCCTCCGTCGCGGGTCGGAAGGTTTCCGAGGAGGTCCGCCTCCCGCGGCTGGGAGCTCGTCGCAGGCGCGACCCGTGAGGAGGCGCCGGCGGTGCTGTCGGGAAGTCGGGCCTCGGCCCGACCGCCATCCGGTCGTCGCCGCCGCCGCCGACCGCCCCCCTCCCGTGGCGCTTCGTCCCCTAAGCCAGTGCAGGGCGCCTGGCGCGGCCAGCGGTGGTTCCGCTCAGGACCGGTCCCTCCTTTTCTTCTCCTCCGCTTCCTCCCTCCCCTCCCTCCCTCTTCCCCTCGGGGAAGAGGGAGGAGGAAGGAAGGAGAGGAAGCGGTGGCGCCCCGCCTCGGTCGAGGCCCCCGCTGAGGGAATGCGGGCGCGGCTGCCCGGTGGGACGTGCACAGCGTTCTGGCTGTCCGCGTTCTGCAGCGCAGTAGGGGGCTCTAGGTGAGCCCGTAGGCGGTCCGCCCTCCGTCGCGGGTCGGAAGGTTTCCGAGGAGGTCCGCCTCCCGCGGCTGGGGCTCGTCGCAGGCGCGGCGAGCCTGAGAAATGGCTAACACATCCAAGGAAGGCAAATTGAGGTGGCTTCGCCATCTATCGGGAGAGTCCGCCTCCCGCGGCTGGGAGGCTCGTCGCAGGCGCGGCGGGGGTGAGGGAGGCGCGCGGCGGTGCTGTCGGGAAGTCGGGCCTCGGCCGACCGCCATCCCGGTCGTCGCCGCCGCCGCCGACCGCCCCCTCCGTGGCCTTCGTCCCCCTAAGCCAGTGCGGGACGCCTGGCGCGACGCGGTCGGTTCCGCTCCGGGACCGGTCCCTCCTTTCTTCTCCTCCCGCTTCCTCCCTCCTCCCTCCCTCTTCCCCTCGGGGAAGAGGAGGAGAGGAGAGCGATGGCGCCGCCTCGGTCGAGGCCCCCGCGAGGGATGCGGGCGCGGCTGCCCGGTGGGACGCACGCGTTCTAGCTGTCCGCGTTTACGCGCGTAGGGGGGGGCTCTAGGTGAGCCCGTAGGCGGTCCGCCCTCCGTCGCGGGTCGGAAGGTTTCCGAGGAGGTCCGCCTCCCGCGGCTGGGGCTCGTCGCAGGCGCGGCGGGGGTGGGGAGGCGCGCGGCGGTGCTGTCGGGGAAGTCGGGCCTCGGCCCGACCGCCATCCCCGGTCGTCGCCGCCGCCGCCGACCGCCCCCTCCGTGGCCTTCGTCCCCCTAAGCCAGTGCGGGACGCCTGGCGCGACGCGGTCGGTTCCGCTCCGGGACCGGTCCCTCCTTTCTTCTCCTCCCGCTTCCTCCCTCCCTCCCTCCCTCTTCCCCTCGGGGAAGAAGAGGAGGAGGAGGAGGAGCGGTGGGCGCCGCCTCGGTCGAGGCCCCCGCGAGTGCGGGCGCGGCTGCCGGTGGGACGCACGCGTTCTAGCTGTCGCGTTCACGCGCGTGAGGGGAGCTCTGGGTGAGCCCGTGGCGGTCCGCCCTCCGTCGCTGGTCGGAAGGTTTCCGAGGAGTCCGCCTCCCGCGGCTGGGGCTCGTCGCAGGCGCGCGAGCCTGAGAAAATGGCTAACACATCCAAGGAAGGCAAATTGAGGTGGCTTCACCATCTATCGGGAGGTCCGCCTCCCGCGGCTAGGGGCTCGTCGCAGGCGCGAGGGTGGGAGGCGCGGGCGGTGCTGTTGGGGAAAGTCGGGCCTCGGCCCGACCGCCCAACCCGGTCATCACCGCCGCCGCCACCACCACCCCCCTCTGCGGCCTTCGTCCCCCTAGCGCAGACCAGTGTGGGACGCCTGGCGCCGGCGTGGTCGGTTCCCGCTCGAGGACCGGTCCCGCCGCCGATCCGCCCGTCCTCCTCCCTCCTTTCTTCTCCTCCCGCTTCCTCCCTCCCTCCCTCCCTCTTCCTCAGGGAAGGAGGAGGAGGAGAGGAGCAGTGGCGCCAGCCTCGGTCGAGGCCCCCAGCAGATGCGGGCGCGGCTGCGGTGGGACGCATGCGTTCTAGCTGTCCGCGTTTACGCGCGTAGGGGGGGGGCTCTAGGTGAGCCCGAAGGCGGTCCGCCCTCCGTCGCGGGTGGGAAGGTCGGGAAGGTTTTCGAGGAGGATGGGCCGGTACGCGGCGGGTCTCCGGATCCCCGGGGCGCGGCCCTCTCGCGGCGCGTCCGGGTACCCGGCCCAAAGCTCCTCTGGGCTCGCCGTGAGCCTCCCCCAGGGAGCCACGCTCGGCTATGACCTCATATCATAGGGTAGGGGCCGCCGGACTCGGTGTGGGAGGATCCCCTCGCGGGACCTCCCCCGGCCGGCCGGCCCCCGCCGTGACTGGGTGGGGGCGTGGACGGACGATGGTCACCCCTCTCCGATCGCGCACAGCACGTTCGTGGAGAAACGTGGTGCTAAATGACTTGCAGACGACCTGATTCTGGGTCAGGGTTTTCGTACGTGGCAGAGCAGCTCCCTCGCTGCGATTCATTGAGAGTCAACCCTCGATCCAACCTTTTGTCGGCCGACCTCCGGGGCCTCCCCCCGGCTGAGGTACGCCCTACCAGGGGAACGGAATTAATAACACTTTAATTACAAACACTTTAACAAATCCTGGAGGTAGCATGGACCGGGTACTGTGGTTCTAAGTTACCCAGGCCTCTGGTTCTATTTTTCGGGCTTGAATTAAAAACACTTTAACAAATCCTGGAGGTAGCATGGACCGGGTACTGTGGTTCTAAGTTACCCAGGCCTCTGGTCCGGAGGTAGATGGACCGGGACTGTGGTTCTAAGTTACCCAGGCCTCTGGTTCTATTTTCGGGCTTGAATTAAAAACACTTTAACAAATCCTGGATGTCACACTGATATTTTACCCAGAAAACAAACATCAAACAAAGAGATCAGGCGTTGTAAAGACTTTATTGACCGAGCACTGGGTAACAACCCCTTTATTGAACAGGCTGGTCTGCTTCCCTGGACTGGTCAAAGGTGTTCCGCATAGCTGCCAGCTGACCGACATTGAGCTGCATGGCGTAGAACCTATCCGCCGTCCTGGTGTCATGGCACATCAAATGGGACATCTGCCTTCTGACCTCAGCGGACTGCGTGTTCCTGGCCTTTGGCGTCGAATGAGAGACAGAGACAGACAGGTAAGTGTGGGTACAGTTTTTGGGTGGTGTGAAGCGCAAAAGGCTAGCTCTCATGTTGCTATCTCTTCCTACCATAGTTGCCACAGCCGTCCTTATGTCTGTCAACGATGGGTTTCCAGGCAAGCGCATCCTCGCCCACGCGTCTCTCGCGAACGCGGTCAGCTTGTTGACGGGGCCTCCGTTGGTGTTGAAGAACACCAGATCGCAAGCCGGGCGAAGCCTCCTGCGTATGGCCATCCAAGTTTTGAACCAGCCATATTCGACTGGGGTGAGGAACAGCTGTGCGTTGCCAAAGGCCCGCGCTGTTTTGTGGTGTTTGACCTGCGGGGTGAGACATAAGGTAAGTAAGGTTAAACGGAATCACGGCCTGGTGCTCCGGAGGCCTGGTGCTCCGGAGGCCCGGTCCTCCGGCCTGGTAGCCACTCCTGGCTCCCAGGCCGGAGGACCGGGCCTCCGGAGCACCAGGGCTCCGGAGGCCCGGTCCTCCGGAGGCCTGGTGCTCCGGAGGCCCGGTCCTCCGGCCTGGTGCTCCGGAGGCCGGGCCTCCGGAGCACCAGGCTGCGGTTCCCCAGGTACTCACGTTAACTACGTAGCCGGAACAACCTGGCCTGAATCCCGACTCTGCCTCCTGGACTTCATCGACCCTCATGTTCCGGACCACGCCTGGTCGATGGCCGTAAAGCGCGGTCACGTAGAGGGCGATGAAGCCAAACAGCAAGTATGTCGCAGGGGTGCAGTCGTGCTTCCTCTGCGATGATTGCTGCAAGAGCTCCGGGATGCAGGTCTGACACCGCTCGAGGCACCTGGAAAGTAGCAGCGGCGTTACTGTGCGTTTCTCCTTTTCAGCTTTCACCTGGATCTGGCGCAGGACCACCGGAGTTGAGATCTGGCTTCTGGCGGACTTCAGGGCTCGTATTACGGACACAAGCCCCTGCTTGCTGACCCTGGAGCCGGTCGGCGGCGTTTCCTGGAAGTAGGTAATGAACTGTCCAGTGTTTACGAGGTAGACCTTCACTGTGGTGATCTGCTTGCCGTCTTTCAGAAGTTCTGCGGGCCAGCTACGGACACTGTCGGCGTCGTCCAAGAACCTCCAGGACCCCAGATTGGTCTTCCCCTCGGCCATGCGGTTCAGGAAGATTGTAGTCGGCCCATCTTTGACGTCACGTTCTGCAAGTGCTTGCTGGATGGTAGGGCTCCTTCTAGATGTCTCTTGTAACCCTCCAGGTATCGGACAACGGCCTCTGGAAATTCGAAGGGAATACGCACCAAATCAGCAGTGGTGGATGTCGGACTCTCTCTCGGGAACCCTCCTGGACGTAAGGGCCGCACTGGTCAAGCGGCGTCGAAGGGCGCGGTGATTCTGGAGGTGACCCAGGCGGCGTCGAATGGCGGGGTGATTCCGCAGGTGACCCAGGCGGCGTCGAATGGCGGGGTGATTCCGGAGGTGACCCAGGCGGGAGGTGGTCGACGTGGAGCCCAGCGGTGATTCTGGCGGTGACCCAGGCGGTGTGGAACCGGCGTCGTCACTCTCCTCCACAGCCGGCCTTGGTCGTCTGGCCCTGCGGGAAGCCCGTAGACCCACCGGAGGTGGGTCAACACCTCCATCGAGGTCCAGTCTTGTGGCCAGCGATGGCCGAGGCCCAGTAAGCCGCAGCGCTCTCAACCTCTCCAGGGTTTTCTGCCACTGGAGGCCGGTTAAAAGCCGCTGTTTGTACCTGGGCCCCAAGTCCCTGTGGGCGTCGTGGAGGTGTTGGGAGATCCGCCGACCTCCATAATCACAGTCCTCGACGGGGCAAGCCATGCCCCTGACATCAACCCGTCCTCGGGCATATGCCAGGAGGATCCGGCGCTCGCCACCGTGTCTCACCTGATGCCGCTGGTCCAAATGGTCCCTCAGGTGCCAGGAGCTGCGGCAGCAGACTGGGCATCGGTTCTTAAATTTTGCAGCAGTCATCGTCCTCCGTCCTCCTCTCTCCTCTCTCTCCAAACTGCCAAATGAGGCAGGCAGGCAAAGTGCCTGTCCTTAAGTAGCCAGCAGCAGCTCATGTGACTCAATCAAGCATGATGGATTTCACCTGCTGCTAATCAGCCAGCTGATCAGAGTCTTCTGTCCGGGAGGTCGGCCCCGATCCCCGGCCCCGATCCCCGGCCCCAATCCCAGGCCCCGTCCTCCGGCCCCGATCCCCGGCCCCAATCCCAGGCCCCGTCCTCCGGCCCCGATCCCCGGCCCCAATCCCAGGCCCCGTCCTCCGGCCCCGATCTCCGGCCCGATCCTCTGGTCTTTGGAGAAGGTCTGGAGAATGGGGCCCTAAGATGTGCTGCTGGACTTCCAGACCGGATCTCGGGCATGCAGCTGCGGGCCACAGATGTTCTTCCAAGGCCCCAATAGCAGGCCGACTCCTCCCGAATCTCTGGGTAGCCTTGTTAGGAGCCTAAGGGAGGTTAGGACTAATTAGGGTTAAATTCCGAATAAGCTAATATTCCCAGAGAGGTTAGGGTTAGGTAAAATATAAAGGGCAAGGTTATAAGAAGAAAAAATGACACATTACAAAGGGTGTGGTTTAATGTCAAGCTTTGGGGACAGGTTTAAATCAAATATTAGATCTTGGGAGCCATTAATTGAATTTTTCATTTAGCCCCCTGGGATGCCTAGTATCTAATTTGGCAATCCAACACCTCTCGGCTGTGCGTCTTTGGCCCACCGATCCACCAGGGATTGGTTTCCAACACAGTGACCGAAACAGACTGCCAACCGTGAGAAATAAAGTGCTTAACCAAATGGGTCCGTGTTTGTTTCTTTCTGAGAATGTTATGTTTGTGTTGATGGAACCTTACTGAAATAGTGTTTCCTGTCTCTCCAACATATTGTCTTCCACACCGTTTGCAAGTGATTAAATAAACACAGTTTTTAGATTTTAAACTCCCTGTACATTTGGACAAAAAGACATTGTTATTATAGAAACTTCGCAACCATTTTCGGTGCTGGAAAAATTGCCCATATCTTCTTTGCTTAGGCTCAATTAAGGATGTGATTTTGGCTTTAATAAGGTGATCCCTCAAATTTTTGTTCCTTCTAAATGCACCAATCACTCTATAATCCCTTAATGATTGTGTTGTTTTAGTCAGGTTTTCAAAGTTTTGTTTGATGACCCTGACCATTTTTGTAGACTGAGGAGAAAATGTTGTTACAAAAGGCAGCAGAGGGGAGACATCAATGGGTTTTGTTATCAAAAATGATTTAAAACATTTCCTTAAAAAGGAGCGACAATACCCTCTGCTGGCCAAGCGGAGAACAGCGTTTTAGTTGCATGTTTGAAATCCTCCTTTTGTGTACAAATCCTGTGAAATCTTAATAATTGTGACTTTATAAGTCCAGCAAAAGTATGTTTGGGATGAAAGCTTGTTTTAAACAGTAACGCATGGGTATCTGTGGGCTTAAAGAAAACCTTAATGTCTAACCTGTGATTGTTTTGAAAATTCGAACCTTTATAAGTAGTTGTGTCTAAAAAATCAATGGAATGTTTATTAATGCTTGATTTTAATTTTATGGATGAGTTGTGATTATTCAGGGTCATCAAAAAATCTTGAAAATCCTCTTCTGAATATGACCAAATTCCCCAAATATCATCTAAAAATCGCAAATATTGAATGGGTTTTTTAGCACATTTTTCTAAAGCTGAGGTCTCCCATTGAGCCATGAAAATATTAGCATATGCAGGGGCAAATTTCTTCCCCCATCGCTGTCCCTTTAATTTGTAGAAAAAAACTCCTCATCAAACTCAAAATCGTTCCTGGTCAGGTTTATTTCCAAGAGTTGTAATAGTTCTTTCTCTGGTCTCTTTTTATCTGGAAACTTTCTAAAAATATTTCTAACTGCTTCTATTCCTTCCTTAATATCAATATTGGTATAGAGACTGTCGATGTCTAATGAGAATAAAAAAAGATTCTTCCGGAATAACCAATTTTTTAACTCTTTCTACGAAATCATAAGTATCCTTAATGTAACTCGCATGCTTAGTTGATAAAGGATTCAAAAAATAGTCTAAATATTCAGCCGTGAAGTAAGTTTCACTGTCACAGTCTGAAACTATTGGCCTACCTGGAGGTATTTCAAATGGAACACTCCAACTGGCCGGATCTTTATGAATTTTTGGAAGCATGTAAAAGAGCCTAGCCCTTGGTTCAGCCGAACCTAACAGATATCTTTTTTGTTTAATATTAATAAATTTCTTTATATACAAGTTATTAATTATTTTTTCCACCATTGGGATAGTTTCCAAATAAATGGGTTTTTTTAGTTTAGAATAATATTTTTTATCATTAAGTTGTCTGAATCCCTCTTTTAAATATTGATCTCTGTCAAAAATTACAATCGCACTGCCCTTATCTGCCGGTTTTAAAATAATGTCCTTATTAGTTTTTAATTTCCTGTAACGCCTCGAGTTCCTCAGAAGTGAGGTTGGATGTTACATGAATTGGATAAAATTGTTTTTGGAAGGAAACCTGATCAGCCTTGATAAGGGTGAGCATTTGAGGTGGGAGCTGGCCCAAAGAGGGCGCCCATTCTGATTTTGGAGTAAAAGGCTGAGGCTCTGAAGTTTGTTTATCTTTATAATATAAAGCCAATTTAACCCTTCGATGATATTGTTGCATATCAAATTCACATTGAAACCGTAATTCTTTACTGTAACCTGTGGTGGGAATAAAATTAAGACCCTTACTAAGTAAGGCACATTGTGCATCTGAAAGCTGGAAATTTTTGGATAGATTAATAACACTTTTCACCCCCTCCCGTATCCACGGGCTTGTGGGGATGTCTAGTTTACATAATCACTCCAATGTTTTAGCATGTGCATTGCCGTCTCTCTTGTCCAATGGACGTGATCCCTTTCTGTGCTGAACTTCTCCTGTGGGAGTGCAGGAATGTGGTTCTCCAAACCTGTGATGAAGTTGTTCAGATGTTGCAGCATGCTCTGCTCCCTGTGAGGAAGTCCTGTAGAAAAATTAATTTCTGGAACAAAGATGGCCGCTTCTGGGAAGATGTCCCGGGCCCTCTCCAGTGTTCTTTTCAGTTCGGCCACCGGTGTCCTCCTGTCCCTCTGTGACCTATTACACAAACCGAAAGACAACACAAGTTTCTGTACCGTACCATCAATGGTGGCCTTGGTCAGGACGCTCTCAGCATGGCACCACTTTGCCCCAGGAAGGCTGTCGATCTGGACACTCCTTGCTGCAAATGGTGGCATCCTCGCTACATTTGAGTCCCCCACAATCACAGATTTCTGTTTAATGTGGAGAGTCCAGTCTTGATACTTTCTCGGTGTGGTGGGATGTTTTGTCGGTGTGCAAACTTGCACCTCTGGCGAAGATGATGACGTAGAAGAGTCTTCCTCCGCCGTTTCCACCTGCAGCTGTGTTTGCACGCTAGATCTCAGCCTGGAGACATCGATGGGGGATCAAGCTTATGCGGGGAACAACTGGCTGAGTCGTCGAATCCTGGGTTTTCTCCATCCCATCCCCACTCTGTGTTGGTTGTGGGTTTAAATCCCCTGAGAGATCTCTCACTGTCCGTCTCTCTTCATTTAGAGCTGGCCCAGATTGGGTTTGCAGAGGAGCAAGTGGAGCTCGCACAGAGGGGGTAGAGGAAGGTTGAGG
This sequence comes from Poeciliopsis gracilis, assembly GCA_911649635.1. Taxonomy (NCBI): domain Eukaryota; kingdom Metazoa; phylum Chordata; class Actinopteri; order Cyprinodontiformes; family Poeciliidae; genus Poeciliopsis; species Poeciliopsis gracilis. Next base: position 14,314 of record CAJVRI010001443.1, on the reverse strand, counting down.
GTTCTCTGGAGGAGCAGCAGCAGCAATTTCCTCCCTATCAGATTGTCCCTGTTGCTGCCGTCTGGTTGTTTGAGGTGTTCTTGTCTCTCTCTGTTCCAAAGGTTCCTGTTCGGCCTCCTCAAGTTCAGAATGATAACTCTCCTCGTCTTCCAAAGTCTCATCAAAGATGGCCGTCCAGTCTTTGTCCTGTTGTGGTTCAGTCATCGTGGCGGTCGTTGTGAGAGCTGGTCGTCGAGAAGGGGGTGGATCATACACCTCAGCAGTCACCGATCTCTGGTTTGTGATGAGGTTGCGTGAAGTTGTTGGACCTTCAGGAGCGGGCGTGAATGTCCTCCGTTGTTGAGGAAGATCCCTGGTTGTCAGATTTATGATCTCAGGGTTCCGTCTGAAGGATTCCCTGCTCTCTTGTGTTTCTCTAGTTCGCCCGCAGCCGTCGTCTCTCTGCTAAACAACCGTGAAGATTCACCTGTGGTTTGTGTGGGAGGTTCCCTTCTCATCCTCAAAACCGGTTGTGGTGGTGCTCCCTCTGTAGTTCTCATATCCGCCATCTTGGCCACAATCACTGCTTGTGTTTGTTCCAGTGTCTCATCTGTGAGTCTGCGACCCAGGTTCCTTTTTGCCCAAGATGCTGCAATCTCAAAGGGGGGCCGCCAGTCATCTGGAGATAACTGAGAGAGGATGTCAACCTCTTTCTCTAGATTTATATTATAATGGTCACGTAAAATAGTGACTGTATTTTCTGTCCAATTTTTAGCATTCTGTTCAATCAGAGTCTGTGTCTCTTTATTGGGCATTGCTGGTTTAACAAAGTCCGTTAGATTTTGAGTCATTTTCTTTAAGGATGGAGGATAGTCCTTCCGTGTCACATTATTAAGGTGATGTACGGATTTTATCAATTTGTGGATGACACGAACCTTTTGTAGAAAATCTGCATCATCTGATTCAATCCGGTCCCTCTGAGGTCTCGTTCGTTGTCTGGGAGGTGGATTAAAATATCTTCTCCTCCTGTCAGGGTTGCGATCATCCCTGAAATCACGACTTCTCCACCATCTTTCTTCTCTAGGTGGGCGAGGACGTGGGTCGGGAAACGTAGGTCGGTACCTCTGCTGCCCCCTGCGGTCGTCCTCTCTCACTGCACCCCGTCCATATCTGGCGACTGTGGCGTAGTCATCACGCCTTTGACGGGGGGGATAATAATCCCCTCCACGTCTTTGCCACCTTTCACCTGACGGATAATCACCTCTTTGATTTCCTCTGCCGTCACGAGGAAGAAAATCCCTTCTTCTGAATGTCCGTTGGCGTTCAAGGGAGGGGAACTTCGCTCCGATATTCCCTTTCGGCTCTATAATCCCCATATTCCTGATCTCGGTCTTGCCAACGATCTTCTCTGCGACCTCTTCGTCTTTCCACCAAAATCCAGTCATCATCATCATCAAAACGGGCCGGCATGTTTGCCCTTTTAGCTTAGCATTAGCTGTCACTGCACGTGTAAGGGTAGCAATAGCTAATAGGCTACATGCTAAAGTAACAAGCGGAGCTTGAAAAAATTGCCAAAAAGCACTTTTAATATTTGTCTCACAGCTACAAAAATTGTAGACAAAGCCGAAATAGCAACGTTTCGGTTTACAATGAAACCTTCGTCAGGCTGGCTTAACTAGACAAAAAACTTACAATATACAGCGTTCTCAATGTCGCAGGTGCAATCCAAAAGTGCACTGTCACAGGCGCATTGCAACAACAAGTCCAATAAACTCAAGCGCTTCCGGTGCACTGAGCCAATGAAGAAAGTTCTTTCTTGTTGTCGGCTGCTCCCTCCCGTCAGGAGCTCCGCCATTGGTCGCATCAGTTCAGTGGTGCGTTCAAAAGACATTTAAAGTTTACGTCAGGTTACAGTTGTTTACAAACATATATACATTTACAGAAACAATAAAACTCTTTCTCTTTATTATTTACACTTTTCACACATAAAACTATATACAATTGAAAGAAATTATAATTTTTTCTCTTATTTCCACTTTAAAGAGATGTTTAATATTTATTCACACTTGAAAATAGGTGTATGGAACCCCATTTAAGTAAACAATACTCCCCCATATTCCTTTATTTATAAACAGGAGAATAGGAATCCCAGAGACAGGTGCACAGGAGGCACGGGCTCGTTAGGAGAACAAGAGTAAATTCTGTCGCCGAAGGCGACAGAATTTATGATGCGCAGGCCATCACTGTTCCTGAACCCTCGGAACCCATTCCCACTTCCTGAAAACGGCTAATATTGCCAAAAGGGTTAGGTTTAGGAAAAATGGTTAGGATAATGGGATAAAAGGTGGTTAGGGATTTAAAGTTTAGACCCGGAGAACCGGGATTATTTCTAAGTGTCTAAGTGCCATACCAGCACCCCGAAACTCAGAAAATGCACTAAGTCCCACACCATACCAGCACCCCGAAACTCAGAAAATGCACTAAGTCCCACACCATACCAGCACCCCGAAACTCAGAAAATGCACTAAGTCCCACACCATACCAGCACCCCGAAACTCAGAAAATGCACTAAGTCCCACACCATACCAGCACCCCGAAACTCAGAAAATGCACTAAGTCCCACACCATACCAGCACCCCGAAACTCAGAAAATGCACTAAGTCCCACACCATACCAGTCGTGCCCCTGGTATGGAACAGAAATGTCCAGTCACTATACCAGGGGCACGACTTTGCTGGGCGTGTGACTGGTTGGTTTTGTCCGTGGAGGGGTGCTTAAGTGTGGGTACGCGGGTTGTGCTGGAGGGCGTGGTTCAGACAGGGTCCGGTCCTGGTTGTATTGGTCCCAGGTCTCTGGTTCTGTGCCTGGGTAGAGCGGTTGAGCCGGGGGGCCCGGTTGTAGGAGAGGCTGGGTCCCTGGTTCTCTGTACCCCAGGGCTCTGGTTCTATTTCTGGGGATGAATTAAAACCATTTTCCCAAATCCTGGATGTCATCATGGATGCTGGGGTCCTGGTTCTGTGTACCCCAGGGCTCTGGTTCTATTCCTGGGGATGAATTAAAACCATTTTCCCAAATCCTGGATGTCATCATGGATGCTGGGGTCCTGGTTCTGTGTACCCCAGGGCTCTGGTTCTATTCCTGGGGATGAATTAAAACCATTTTCCCAAATCCTGGATGTCATCATGGATGCTGGGGTCCTGGTTCTGTGTACCCCAGGGCTCTGGTTCTATTCCTGGGGATGAATTAAAACCATTTTCCCAAATCCTGGATGTCATCATGGATGCTGGGGTCCTGGTTCTGTGTACCCCAGGGCTCTGGTTCTATTCCTGGGGATGAATTAAAACCATTTTCCCAAATCCTGGATGTCATCATGGATGCTGGGGTCCTGGTTCTGTGTACCCCAGGGCTCTGGTTCTATTCCTGGGGATGAATTAAAACCATTTTCCCAAATCCTGGATGTCATCATGGATGCTGGGGTCCTGGTTCTGTGTACCCCAGGGCTCTGGTTCTATTCCTGGGGATGAATTAAAACCATTTTCCCAAATCCTGGATGTCATCATGGATGCTGGGGTCCTGGTTCTGTGTACCCCAGGGCTCTGGTTCTATTCCTGGGGATGAATTAAAACCATTTTCCCAAATCCTGGATGTCATCATGGATGCTGGGGTCCTGGTTCTGTGTACCCCAGGGCTCTGGTTCTATTCCTGGGGATGAATTAAAACCATTTTCCCCAAATCCTGGATGTCATCATGGATGCTGGGGTCCTGGTTCTGTGTACCCCAGGGCTCTGGTTCTATTCCTGGGGATGAATTAAAACCATTTTCCCAAATCCTGGATGTCATGGATGCTCCAGGCCTGGTGGTGGGACAGGCTGGGGTGCTGGTTCTCTGTTACCCAGGGCTCTGGTTCTATTCCTGGGGATGAATTAAAACCATTTTCCCAAATCCTGGATGTCATGGATGCTCCAGGCCTGGTGGTGGGACAGGCTGGGGTCCTGGTTCTCTGTTACCCAGGGCTCTGGTTCTATTCCTGGGGTTTGAAAAACGGTCAAAAAGCAATAAATCCGGGAAAAACGCTCCACAGGCCGATAGCCCGTCTTCCGCTGAACCGCCCTGTGCAGTCGAATCGTTTCTAGCACGTTCACAGGAGCCAGGATAAATTTTCAAAGCCGTTTTTGGCCTCCAAAACGATGCCCCCCCTTGACACCCGGTCCGGACCGGAAAAACAAACTTCGGGCCCTACAGAGGAAAACACCACCGGGGGGAATTCAGGAGCAAGGTTTGAAAGAACCCTTAGACCGGAGAACATGGCAGTTTTTGGGCTTGGGACCATCCGGGGGCCTTCCTGGATGTCAGAGAAGCCCGATATGGGTCTTTTTAGGCGCGTTTTGGGTCATTTTTTGCCGTTTTTCTCCGGTTTTGGTTCTGAACCTCCCATTTCCATAGGAACGGACGGTTCTCCACGGCGTTAAGCATGTGTGCTCTGGGCACTCCGGGTAGTCATTCCAGGCCCGGAGAACGCCCTGGCTTGGTCCCGTAAGCCACTGGAGCTCCGTCTAAACGCACCGAGAGGCTGGCGGGAGCCAGGCTGACCGCAGTGCACTGTGGGTGGGCCTAGCTCCCCTCCACATGCCTGCTGGAGGTCTGGCTTCCAGTCTGGTCCTCCCCCCCCCTTCCCACTGACCGATAAGCACACATGGCCTGCCATGGAGGGCCTCCGTCGGCCCGGTGTCCCGGCACCGGCGGGCAGTTCCTCCAGCCATGCAGGCTTGCCTCCAGGCCCGGGCGCGAACGCAGCGATGGCGATGGCGATGGTGGTGGTGGTGGTGAGGGGGAAACCCCCGCCCCGCCCCGCCCCGCCCCGCCCCGCGCTTCTGCCCGTGGCCGTCCCTCCGCTAGCGAGACCCAGACGCCCCGTCTCTCCCGGCGGTCCTCCGCTGGGGGCCCCGCCGCAGGGTCCGGTCCCAGGTAGGGACCGCCTCTGTCCCCCAGCTGCGGCGGCGGCTCCCAGACGTCACCGTTTCTCACGCTCTTCACGCCCGGCTCCCCAGAAAGAAGGAAGGAAGGAAGGGGTTCTTCGGCTGCAGCCGAGGGCCGTCCCGAGCGCGGGCGACCCGGGACCGCGTTGGGAGTCTACCTGGTTGATCCTAGTACACACGGCCGGTACAGTGAAACTGCGAATGGCTCATTAAATCAGTTATGGTTCCTTTGATCGCTCTACCGTTACTTGGATAACTGTGGCAATTCTAGAGCTAATACATGCAAGCAGCGCTGACCCGGCCCCGCCCGATGCGTGCATTTATCAGACCCAAAACCCACATGGGGCGCGGCTCCTCTCCCCCTCCCGGGGGGACTGGGGAGCCCGCCCGGCCCTTTGGTGACTCTAGATAACCTGGGGCCGATCGCTGGCCCTCCGTGGCGGCGACGTCTCATTCGAATGTCTGCCCTATCAACTTTTCGATGGTACGCTACGTGCCTACCATGGTGACCACGGGTAACGGGGGAATCAGGGTTCGATTCCAGAGAGGGAGCCTGAGAAATGGCTAACACATCCAAGGAAGGCAAATTGAGGTGGCTTCGCCATCTATCGGGAGGTCCGCCTCCCGCGGCTGAGGGCTCGTCGCAGGCGCGAGCGGGGGGTGAGGGAGCGCGCGGCGGTGCTGTCGGGAGTCGGGCCTCGGCCCGACCGCCATCCCCGGTCGTCGCCGCGCGCCGCGGCCGCCCCCTCCGTGGCCTTCGTCCCCCCTAAGCCAGTGCGGGGACGCCTGGCGCGGCAGCGACCGGTTCCGCTCGGGGACCGGTCCCTCCCTTTCTTCTCCTCCCGCTTCCTCCCTCCCTCCCTCCCTCTTCCCCTCGGGGGAAGAGGAGGAGGAAGGAGGAAGCGATGGCGCCCGCCTCGGTCGAGGCCCCCCGCGAGTGCGGGCGCGGCTGCCGGTGGGGCGCTACGCGTTCTGGCTGTCCGCGTTTGCAGCGCGTAGAGCTCTAGGTGAAGCCCGTGGCGGTCCGCCCTCCGTCGCGCAGTCGGAAGGTTTCGAGGAGGTCCGCCTCCCGCGGCTGGGGGCTCGTCGCAGGCGCGGCGAGGTGGGGAGGCGCGCGCGGTGCTGTCGGGAGAGTCGGGCCTCGGCCCGGCCGCCATCCCCGGTCGTCGCCGCCCCGCCGCCCGGCCGCCCCCTCTGTGTGCTTCGTCCCCCTAAGCCAGTGCGGGGACGCCCTGGCGCGGCAGCCCTGGTCGGTTCGCTCCGGGGACCGGTCCCTCCTTTCTTCTCCTCCCGCTTCCTCCCTCCCTCCCTCCCTCTTCCCCTCGGGGAAGAGGAGGAGGAAAGGGAAGGAGAGGAAGCGGTGGCGCCCCGCCTCGGTCGAGCCCCCCGCGAAGTGCGGGCGCGGCTGCCGGTGGGGCGCACGCGTTCTAGCTGTCCGCGTTTGCGCGCGTAGAGGAGCTCTAGGTGAGCCCGTGGGCGGTCCGCCCTCCGTCGCCGAGTCGGAAGGTTTCCGAGGAGGTCCGCCTCCGCGGCTGGGGCTCGTCGCAGGCGCGGCGGGGGTGGGGAGGGCGCGCGAGCGGTGCTGTCGGGAAGTCGGGCCTCGGCCCGACCGCCATCCCGGTCGTCGCCGCCGCCGCCGGCCGCCCCCTCCCGTGGCCTTCGTCCCCTAAGCCAGTGCGGGGACGCCTGGCGCGGCGTGATCGGTTCCGCTCCGGGGACCGGTCCCTCCTTTCTTCTCCTCCCGCTTCCTCCCTCCCTCCCTCCCTCTTCCCCTCGGGGAAGAGGAGGAAGGAAGGAAGGAAGGAAGGAAGCGGTGAAAGCGCCCGCCTCGGTCGAGGCCCCCCCGCGAGTGCGGGCGCGGCTGCCCGGTGGGGCGCACAGCGTTCTAGCTGTCGCGTTTGCAGCGCGTGAGAGGGCTCTGGGTGAGCCCGTGGCGGTCCGCCCTCCGTCGCGGGTCGGAAGGGTTTCGAGGAGGTCCGCCTGACGCGGCTGGGAGCTCGTCGCAGGCGCGGCGAGCCTGAGAAAATGGCTAACACATCCAAGGAAGGCAAATTGAGGTGGCTTCACCATCTATCGGGAGGTCCGCCTCCCGCGGCTGAAGCTCGTCGCAGGCGCTGGCGAGGAGTGGGGAGCGCGCGGCGGTGCTGTTGGGGAAGTCGGGGCCTCGGCCCCGACCGCCAACCCCGGTCATCACCGCCGCCGACCACCACCACCCCCCTCTGCGGCCTTCGTCCCCCTAAGCGCAGACCAGTGTGGGACGCCTGGCGCGACGTGGTCGGTTCCCGCTCCGGGACCGGTCCCGCCGCCGTCCGCCGTCCTCCTCCCTCCTTTCTTCTCCTCCCGCTTCCTCCCTCCCTCCCTCCCTCTTCCCCTCGGGGAAGAGGAGGAGGAAGGGAGAGGCGGTGAGCGCCGCCTCGGTCGAGGCCCCCCCGCGAGTGCGGGCGCGGCTGCCCGGTGGGACGCATGCGTTCTAGCTGTCCGCGTTTACGCGCGTAGGGGGGGGGCTCTAGGTGAGCCCGAAGGCGGTCCGCCCTCCGTCGCGGGTGGGAAGGTCGGAAGGTTTTCGAGGAGGATGGGCCGGTACGCGGCGGGTCTCCGGATCCCCGGGGCGCGGCCCTTCTCGCGGCGCGTCCGGGTACCCGGCCCAAGCTCCTCTGAGCTCGCCGTGAGCCTCCCCCCAGGGGGAGCCACGCTCTCGGCTATGACCTCATATCATAGGGTAGGGGCCGCCGGCTCGGTGTGGGAGGATCCCCTCGAGGGACCTCCCCCCGGCGCCGGCCGGCCCCCGCCGTGACTGGGTGGGGGCGTGGACGGACGATGGTCACCCCTCTCCGATCGCGCACAGCACGTTCGTGGAGAAACGTGGTGCTAAATGACTTGCAGACGACCTGATTCTGGGTCAGGGTTTTCGTACGTGGCAGAGCAGCTCCCTCGCTGCGATTCATTGAGAGTCAACCCTCGATCCAACCTTTTGTCGGCCGACCTCCGGGGCCTCCCCCCCCCCCGGCTGAGGTACGCCCTACCAGGGGAACGGAGTTAATAACACTTTAATTACAAACACTTTAACAAATCCTGGAGGTAGGATGGACCGGGTACTGTGGTTCTAAGTTACCCAGGCCTCTGGTTCTATTTTAGGGCTTTAATTAAAAACACTTTAACAAATCCGGGAGGTAGGATGGACCGGGGACTGTGGTTCTAAGTTACCCAGGCCTCTGGTTCTATTTTCGGGCTTGAATTAAAAACACTTTAACAAATCCTGGATGTCACACTGATATTTTACCCAGAAAACAAACATCAAACAATGAAATTAGGCGTTGTAAAGACTTTATTGACCGAGCACTGGTGAACAACCCCTTTATTGAACAGGCTGGTCTGCTTCCCTGGACTGGTCAAAGGTGTTCCGCATAGCTGCCAGCTGACCGACATTGAGCTGCATGGCGTAGAACCTATCCGCCGTCCTGGTGTCATGGCACATCAAATGGGACATCTGCCTTCTGACCTCAGCGGACTGCGTGTTCCTGGCCTTTGGCGTCGAATGAGAGACAGAGACAGACAGGTAAGTGTGGGTACAGTTTTTGGGTGGTGTGAAGCGCAAAGGCTAGCTCTCATGTTGCTATCTCTTCCTACCATAGTTGCCACAGCCGTCCTTATGTCTGTCAACGATGGGTTTCCAGGCAAGCGCATCCTCGCCCACGCGTCTCTCGCGAGCAGCGGTCAGCTTGTTGGCGGGGCCTCCGTTGGTGTTGAAGAACACCAGATCGCAAGCCGGGCGATGCCTCCTGCGTATGGCCATCAAGTTTTGAACCAGCCATATTCGACTGGGGTGAGGAACAGCTGTGCGTTGCCAAAGGCCCGCGCTGTTTTGTGGTGTTTGACCTGCGGGGTGAGACATAAGGTAAGTAAGGTTAAACGGAATCACGGCCTGGTGCTCCGGAGGCCCGGTCCTCCGGCCTGGTGCTCCGGAGGCCCGGTCCTCCGGCCTGGTAGCCCACTCCTGGCTCCCAGGCCGGAGGACCGGGCCTCGAGCACCAGGCAGGGCCCAGGCTCCCGAGCACCAGGCTGCGGTTCCCCAGGTACTCACGTTAACTACGTAGCCGAACAACCTGGCCTGAATCCCGACTCTGCCTCCTGGACTTCATCGACCCTCATGTTCCGGACCACGCCTGGTCGATGGCCGTAAAGCGCGGTCACGTAGAGGGCGATGAAGCCAAACAGCAAGTGTCGCAGGGTGCAGTCGTGCTTCCTCTGCGATGATTGCTGCAAGAGCTCCGGGATGCAGGTCTGACACCGCTCGAGGCACCTGGAAAGTAGCAGCGGCGTTACTGTGCGTTTCTCCTTTTCAGCTTTCACCTGGATCTGACGCAGGACCACCGGAGTTGAGATCTGGCTTCTGGCGGACTTCAGGGCTCGTATTACGGACACAAGCCCCTGCTTGCTGACCCTGGAGCCGGTCGGCGGCGTTTCCTGGAAGTAGGTAATGAACTGTCCAGTGTTTACGAGGTAGACCTTCACTGTGGTGATCTGCTTGCCGTCTTTCAGAAGTTCTGCGGGCCAGCTACGGACACTGTCGGCGTCGTCCAAGAACCTCCAGGACCCCAGATTGGTCTTCCCCTCGGCCATGCGGTTCAGGAAGATTGTAATTCGGCCCATCTTTGACGTCACGTTCTGCAAGTGCTTGCTGGATGGTAGGGCTCCTTCTAGATGTCTCTTGTAACCCTCCAGGTATCGGACAACGGCCTCTGGAAATTCGAAGGGAATACGCACCAAATCAGCAGTGGTGGATGTCGGACTCTCTCCTCGGGAACCCTCCTGGACGTAAGGCCGCACTGGTCAGGCGGCGTCGAAGAGCGCGGTGATTCTGGAGGTGACCCAGGCGCGTCGAATGGCGGGGGTGATTCCGCAGGTGACCCAGGCGGCGTGGAATGGCGGGAGTGATTCCGGAGGTGACCCAGGCGGCGTCGAATGGCGGGGGTGATTCCGGAGGTGACCCAGGGGGCGAGGTGGTCGACGTGGAGCCCAGCGGTGATTCTGGCGGTGACCCAGGCGGTGTGGAACCGGCGTCGTCACTCTCCTCCACAGCCGGCCTTGGTCGTCTGGCCCTGCGGGAAGCCCGTAGACCCACCGGAGGTGGGTCAACACCTCCATCGAGGTCCAGGGTTTTCTGCCACTGGAGGCCGGTTAAAAGCCGCTGTTTGTACCTGGGCCCCCAAGTCCCTGTGGGCGTCGTGGAGGTGTTGGGAGATCCGCCGACCTCCATAATCACAGTCCTCGACGGGGCAAGCCATGCCCCTGACATCAACCCGTCCTCGGGCATATGCCAGGAGGATCCGGCGCTCGCCACCGTGTCTCACCTGATGCCGCTGGTCCAAATGGTCCCTCAGGTGCCAGGAGCTGCGGCAGCAGACTGGGCATCGGTTCTTAAATTTTGCAGCAGTCATCGTCCTCCGTCCTCCTCTCTCCTCTCTCTCCAAACTGCCAAATGAGGCAGGCAGGCAAAGTGCCTGTCCTTAAGTAGCCAGCAGCAGCTCATGTGACTCAATCAAGCATGATGGATTTCACCTGCTGCTAATCAGCCAGCTGATCAGAGTCTTCTGTCCGGAGATTCGGCCCCGATCCCCGGCCCCGATCCCCGGCCCCGATCCCCGGCCCCAATCCCAGGCCCCGTCCTCCGGCCCCGATCCCCGGCCCCAATCCCAGGCCCCGTCCTCCGGCCCCGATCCCCGGCCCCAATCCCAGGCCCCGTCCTCCGGCCCCGATCTCCGGCCCGATCCTCTGGTCTTTGGAGAAGGTCTGGAGAATGGGGCCTAAGATTGTTGCTGGACTTCCAGACCGGATCTCGGGCATGCAGCTGCGGGCCACAGATGTTCTTCCAAGGCCCCAATAGCAGGCCGACTCCTCCCGAATCTCTGGGTAGCCTTGTTAGGAGCCTAAGGGAGGGTTAGGGTTAGGTAAAATATAAAGGGCAAGGTTATAAGAAGAAAAATGATACATTACAAAGGGGTGGGTTAGGGGTTAGGGTTAGGGGTTAGGGTTAGGGTTAGGGTTAGGGTTAGGGGTTAGGGTTAGGGTTAGGGGTTAGGGTTAGGGTTAGGGTTAGGATATAGGATGATAGCCAAAATTTCATGAGTTTCAGGTGGAATAACTCAAAAAGTAAGAGTTGGAAGTGGACCAAACTAGGCACAGGGAGAGCCCAGGAGGGGCCCCACAGACCCTGTGAGTTTGGTGGCTGTAGCTCGTTCCTAAGACATAGCTGCCATTGACTCCCATTCATTTCAAATCGGGTTTCAGGTGGATTTTCTCTGAAACCATAAGAGCTAGCCGGACCAAACCGCGGCTGTAGAGCCCCCCTGGGGGCCCGCAGGTACCCTGCGAGTTTGGCGGCTCTAGCCCCTCCCCTTCCTATAGCTGCCATAGACCCCCATTCATTTTGGAGGTCTGTCCAGGAAGGTCGTAGCGAGGTGGGAGGTGGCTTCCCGTGCTCAGGGCGGAGCCCTGAGTGCGGGGATGTGCCATACATGGTGGTAGGAGGAAGTCGAAAATTGGTGAAAATCGGCTAAGTGTGGAGTGGGTGGAGGTTGCCATGGGAACCTTACGGGAGCACGTTTTGGGTCCCCCTGAGGCCCCTGGAAGTGGTCCTGGGTGGTGTTTTTCCGGAACTTGACCTTGGCTAGGAAGGTCGTAGAGAGGCGGGAGGTGGCTTCCCGCGCTCAGGGCGAAGCCCTGAGTGCGGGGATGTGTCATACGTGGGGGTAGGACGACCTTGGAAAATCGGCCATTTTTTGGCCCCGAGACCATGGTTGGCTGGCGAAACCCGGAATTTCAAAGAGCCATAACTTTGTCCAGGAAGGTCGTAGCGAGGTGGGAGGTGGCTTCCCGTGCTCAGGGCGGAGCCCTGAGTGCGGGGATGTTACCATACATGGTGGTAGGAGGAAGTCGAAAATTGGTGAAAATCGGCTAAGTGTGGAGTGGGTGGAGGTTGCCATGGGAACCTTACGGGAGGGTTAGGGTTAGGGTTAGGGTTGGGGTTGGGGTTGGGGTTGGGGTTTGGGTTCAGGGTCAAAGGTCAGAGACCCAGAAAGCTCCAGGTCCCCTTCCCTCGACCCCTTACCCTCTGCCCCTCTCCCAGTGTGCACGGGCACGTCCCGCCGGGAGTCCTCACGTCGAGCCTACCTCTCGTTCAGACCTTTAGGGTTAGGGTTAGGGTTAGGGTTAGGGTTAGGGTAGGGTTAGGGTTAGGGTTAGGGTTAGGGTTAGGGTTAGGGTTAGGGTAGGGTTAGGGTTAGGGTTAGGGTTAGGGTTAGGATATAGGATGATAGCCAAAAAATTCGAAGGGGCAAGTTGAATAACTCAAAAAGTAAAAGTCCTACGGGGACCAAACTTGGCCCAGAGAGTCCCAGGGAGGGGCCCCCAGGTACCCTGTGAATTTGGTGGCTCTAGCCCCTCCCCTTCGTATAGCTGCCATAGACCCCCCATTCATTTGAAAAAGAGTCAAGTTGAATAACTCTCCGAACCGAAGGTGGGCAAGCCACCAAACTCGGTCCATATACTCCCCCCGGGGGCCCCCACCTTCCCTCCGAGTTTGGTGGCTCTAGCCCCTCCCCTTCCTATAGCTGCCATAGACCCCCATTCATTTTGGAGGTCTGTCCAGGAAGGTCGTAGCGAGGTGGGAGGTGGCTTCCCGTGCTCAGGGCGGAGCCCTGAGTGCGGGGATGTGCCATACATGGTGGTAGGAGGAAGTCGAAAATTGGTGAAAATCGGCTAAGTGTGGAGTGGGTGGAGGTTGCCATGGGAACCTTACGGGAGCACGTTTTGGGTCCCCTGAGGCCCCTGGAAGTGGTCCTGGGTGGTGTTTTTCCGGAACTTGACCTTGGCTAGGAAGGTCGTAGCGAGGTGGGAGGTGGCTTCCCGTGCTCAGGGCGAAGCCCTGAGTGCGGGATATATGACATGGGGGGGTAGGAAGACTTTTGAAAATCGGCCATTTTTGGCCTCCCAGACCATGGTTGGCGGGCGAACCATGGAATTTCAAGAGCATAACTTTGTCCAGGAGTCATAGCGAGGTGGGAGGTGGCTTCCCGTGCTCAGGGCGGAGCCCTGAGTGCGAGATGTTAGCCATCATGGTGGTAGGAGGAAGTCGAAAGATTGGTGAAAAGTCAGGGTTAGAGTGTGGAGTTAGGGTAGGAGGTTAGGGTTAGGGAGGGTAGGGTTAGGGTTAGGGTTAGGGTTAGGGTTAGGGTTAGGGTTAGGGTTAGGGTTAGGGTTAGGGTTAGGGTTAGGGTTAGGGTTAGGGTTAGGGTTAGGGTTAGGGTTAGGGTTGGGGTTAGGGTTAGGGTTAGGGTTAGGGTTAGGGTTAGGGTTAGGGTTAGGGTTAGGGTTAGGGTTAGGGTTAGGGTTAGGGTTAGGGTTAGGGTTAGGGTTAGGGTTAGGGTTAGGGTTAGGGTTAGGGTTAGGGTTAGGGTTAGGGTTAGGGTTAGGGTTAGGGTTAGGGTTAGGGGTTAGGGTTAGGGTTAGGGTTAGGGTTAGGGTTAGGGTTAGGGTTAGGGTTAGGGTTAGGGTTAGGGTTAGGGTTAGGGTTAGGGTTAGGGTTAGGGTTAGGGTTAGGGTTAGGGTTAGGGTTAGGGTTAGGGTTAGGGTTAGGGTTAGGGTTAGGGGTTAGGGTTAGGGGTTAGGGTTAGGGTTAGGGTTAGGGTTAGGGTTAGGGTTAGGGTTAGGGTTAGGGTTAGGGTTAGGGTTAGGGGTTAGGGGTTAGGGTTAGGGTTAGGGTTAGGGTTAGGGGTTAGGGTTAGGGTTAGGGTTAGGGTTAGGGTTAGGGTTAGGGTTAGGGTTAGGGTTAGGGTTAGGGTTAGGGTTAGGGTTAGGGTTAGGGTTAGGGTTAGGGTTAGGGTTAGGGTTAGGGTTAGGGTTAGGGTTAGGGTTAGGGTTAGGGTTGGGGTTGGGGTTAGGGTTAGGGTTAGGGTTAGGGGTTAGGGTTAGGGTTAGGGTTAGGGTTAGGGTTAGGGTTAGGGTTAGGGGTTAGGGTTAGGGTTAGGGTTAGGGTTAGGGTTAGGGTTAGGGGGTTAGGGTTAGGGTTAGGGTTAGGGGTTAGGGTTAGGGTTAGGGTTAGGGGTTAGGGTTAGGGTTAGGGTTAGGGTTAGGGTTAGGGTTAGGGTTAGGGTTAGGGTTAGGGTTAGGGTTAGGGTTAGGGTTAGGGTTAGGGTTAGGGTTGGGGTTGGGGTTAGGGTTAGGGTTAGGGTTAGGGTTTGGGTTAGGGGTTAGGGTTAGGGTTAGGGTTAGGGTTAGGGTTAGGGTTAGGGTTAGGGTTAGGGTTAGGGTTAGGGTTAGGGTTAGGGTTAGGGTTAGGGTTAGGGTTAGGGTTAGGGTTA
>CAJVRI010001441.1:0-14242 GCA_911649635.1 Poeciliopsis gracilis | reverse complement strand
GCCAAAATTATGAGGGTTGTACAGAATATTTTTAGCTGCCTGAAATAATACGTTCCCCCCTCCAAAACATGGAAACAAATGTATTTACCAACAAGTCTTTAATTGTGCTTATTCCTCTCATTGTCAACAACAAATCAGGTAAGTTTGAAAACATTTGCTCTTTATTTGCCAGAGTTACGAGGGGAACCATATATTTTAGCCACCTGAAATAACCTGTGTCCCCTCCAAAACATGGGAACCAAGTAATTAACCAGAAAAAATGTTCTCTTCATTTCTCAAAGTTAAGGGGCCTTGGGATTTAGACTGTCTTTCCATAGCTGTCTTATATCAAAGTCATGTAGGGATGCATATCAAACACAGTTATCAAAATAATTTATTAACCATTATACGACATACGTGCTGTGGTGAGCACGAAAACCAGATTGGAAAAGAATCAAAGCAGTTGTATTTATTTTATACAACATACATAAATTAGCACACCACAGTTTGCTGTGGAAGTGGATTTCAAAAAGGCCTCACTAGTTACTATTATTTTTGTCCACAAGGGGGCGTTCCAATGTTTTGAGACCTTAGAAAGAAAATACAATTTATGCGCTGATGACTTTTTAAATATCTACAGAGCAGAATTTATTTTAATCAGGATATAAAAGTACATTTTCATAATTTAAAATTTAGTGGAAACATTTATACTATTAACTAAATCAAAAACAAGGAAAAAACTATTTCCAGGTTGTACAGCGCCATCCTGTGGTGTTAGAAGGACGGCACTGCTTATGTTAAAATGAAGTGGGAAAAAAGAAGCAGCCGGACGAGTCCAGAGGACGATTGGGGACCACACCTGTAAGATACCTTACAAGATCGAAGGTTTGGCGTGAATTTAGCAGGAAAAGCCATAGAAGATTGTTCATAACCCCGGAGCAGAAACGATGTCAGGGAAGGGGTGATACCTGCTGGAGATGAGGCAGTACGCTGCCAATCATTTACATATTTCCTGGAACTATAAAACCATCCAGCAATATTGTTGGATCCATGAACATTTACAGAACATATTTGCATTTAAGTTTCCTTTAAACTTTGAACGCATATTGTTATGTAACATACCGACCCGACAAACTGAACTATAATGATGAGAAACTTCTGTACATTTTGCTGGCGGGGAGCAAAAAGGCCTCACAAGAAAATGGTTTAAACAGGAACCTCCAACAGCTGAGGACTGGATTAACGTAGTGAAAGAGAGATTTATGTATTGGAGGGCCTGTCTTTTTCCATTAATGTGCAGAGGGACACTTTCTACAAGATATGGTCAAAGTGGACAGAATATGTCAAACCTGTTATGTCTGATTTTTTGTAAACCTTGTTTTCATTTAGATTGATGTTTGAATTTGATATGCGATATCAATGATTATTGGTAATCAGGTTACCCGCCACTCCCATTTAAGCTCTGGTTGGTTTTTGTTGGTTTTTTTTTGTCAATGAAAATATTTGAAAACTGAGAGTAAAAATGAGAACAAAATAAATATAATTATATCATTGTATAATGTGCTTTCTCAATAAAAATGTTAATATAAAAAAAGTTAATCAAAATGAATGTTTTACTGTCCAGTAAACAATGTTCTTCTTGGAGTGATGTAAGGAACTGTTTGGTTTTTATGTCTGTTTTTATGCCTTTTGTTGTGAACTGTTTCCAGAAAACTAATGTACAGGAGAAATTTCGATCTCACAGTAAGACATCTATTATTATTTTACTCTATTATTGAAAAAAACATTTCATCATAACTGATAGAATATAATGGACAGAAATCTGGTTTCACCAATTTGAGAACATTTTACCTGAGAGTTTCCAGGTTGCAGTTTGGACTCTTCAGTCCAGCAGAGAGAAGCTTCACTCCTGAATCCTGCAGGTTGTTGTTACTCAGGTCCAGTTCTCTGAGACTGGAGGACTGGGAGCTGAGAACTGAGGACAGAGCTTCACAGCTTCTCTCTGAGAGGTTACAGCACTCAGTCTGAGGAGACAGGGAGGAAAATATGTCATTCAGCTAATCTCAAATATTTCTTTCTTTATTTCCAGGCAAGAATGTTCTTTTTACTTCACATATTTTTATGTTAACTTTTATTGTGAACTGGGTCATTTTGTAGATGGTCCTCCTGTCTGTTGTCTGATTGAACAACAGACAACAAGGAGGCAAAAGAAATATTACAATCCACCATGAACTAAATTAATCCAGTGTCAGTTTTAACAGAAAGAGTCCAGTGGAAATCTAGGCTGAAGATCAGCATCAGGGCTGGTCAGAGCTGGTTGAGGGAAAACACCAGCTTAAAGCAAAGCAGAGAAAATCTCTAGATTTCATCTTTACCTTTTTAAACTGCTGGATACAGAGATGGAAAACTGAGCAGCGACTGACAAATTTGTTCCTTTGAGCAACAAGTTAACTCTTTAGCTTCAAACTAAATGTTTCCCAGCAGACTGACTAAAGACATTTCTCCCTCTTCCTCCTCTATCAGACCTTCTCTGCTCCTGCAGCAGGTTCCTCCATACCTGAGAGCTTCCAGTTCAGTAGGTAATAAAAATCAACATCAGTCACATGTACAATGATTGAGGAAGTCTAACAACTGCTGGGAGAAGGATCTGCAGTAATGCTCCTATGTATGCACCAGGATGCAGCAAACTGTGAAATATCCAGAGTTTCACTGTGAATGTTAGCCTTAAACAAACCTTTCTAAATTTCTCTCTTCTTGGTTCATTCAGGCTGCAGGGAAGGAAAACCAGCCAGGATTGTTAGTCGAGACTTAGCCTGGTTACCCATCTCACAGTAAGACATCTATTATTATTTTACTCTATTATTGAAAAAAACATTTACATCATAACTGATAGAATATAATGGACAGAAAATCTGGTTTCACCAGGATTAAGAACATTTTACCTGAGTGTTTCCAGGTTGCAGTTTGGACTCTTCAGTCCAGCAGAGAGAAGCTTCACTCCTGAATCCTGCAGGTTGTTGTTACTCAGGTCCAGTTCTCTGAGACTGGAGGACTGGGAGCTGAGAACTGAGGACAGAGCTTCACAGCTTCTCTCTGAGAGGTTACAGGCACTCAGTCTGAGGAGACAAGGAGGAAAATATGGTATTAAACAATTCCTCAAAATGTATGTTCTTTCAAATCAACAATGTTTTTTTGGACATAGAAGGATCTATATTATTTTAAACAACCTTTGCATTAGTTGTGAACTGGTTCATTCTATAGTTGGACCTCCAGCCATAAAGGACTGAACTACAGGCAACAAGGAGGCTGGAATGAGCATCATAAAATCCCACAAGTAACTACGTTAATCCATTTTCAATTTTAACAATGGAGGAGTTTTGCTAATTTAATATGTAACACTATGTTATATATTAGCAGTCAGTTTGAAGGAACAGCTTATCCTGCTCTCTCTCGTCCTTCCTGATAACTCTGCCTGTGAATTATTTTTAAAGCGACAGTTTTTATAGTTATATTTACATTATTGATATTTTAACTGGATTACTCCTAACCTAAGGACTGGGGGATTTTCTTACTTTTATTTTTATTTTTACCTTCTTTTCTTTACCTCCAAGTTAAACCAGGGCAAAATGCCTCCGGCTGACCCCAGGGACATGAGCAGTATTTTACAACGACTTCAGTCTATAGAAATGAAGATCAAACTGCTGGAGGTGAACTTTGAGATCAACGCTGCCTGTGGAAATGAGACGACCCTTCCTCAAATCAACAGAGAGGTTGCACCCCCTGCACCGAGCAGCTCACCCTGGGAACGCTCTGGGTGCCAAGCCGAAACGGGAGTCTGGCCCTGTGGATCTGATTAGAAAACTATCAGGGAGAACCCCTCACCTGGACGAATCAGCGTGGTCGGCTCTGAGCTGAAACCCACCTTCAACTTCAACACCTGCTCCACCAAAGAATAATAAACAAGCAGCTGGAACCAGAACGGCTCCACCGACTCTCCCAGAGGACAAAGCGACCAGCCCGAGTCTCAAAACATTCTGACTCTGTGGGAATCCCACTGAAAAACAGATTTTCTGCAAACGTTTTTCATTTCATCAACAAGGACAGCAACAGGATCATCGCTTCAGAAGAACAGGCTCTAGGATGTCTGACTAGGATGGAACGCTCCCCGGATCAGGTGCACGATATTCCAAAACAAGCTGATAAATCGACTGGAGACGGAGCGACTGCTTTCCTCCCTCCTCCCTGTCTGATCCTCCAACTCATTCACAGGATTCACAAGATACTTATGAAGAAACGTCGTCTGGACCAGTTTCTCAGATTTACAGATGGACTGAATCAACAGGTTCGCCTGGACACATTTCTCCTTAGCGCTTACATAGCAGACCTTCATTTAAACCACCCTGCCCCCTGACTTTCCAGAGGTCACCATCACTCTGTGATGGTGACCTCTGCGCTTTCTGAGGTCTGAGGACCAGATATTATCTCTACACCTGTCTTCCTCCAGAATGCATCTGGCCCCCTGGAAATGCAGAACAGGACATTACCTGTCCGGATCACTACAAGAACATTTACAAAAAAATAGAAATATGAAATACAGCGGTCCTAATTCAAACCTCAGACTGAAAAACTTTTTGGCCTCCAAGTCACTTAAAGTAACTCTTTTATATACCAGATCACTCTGAGCTAAAGCTCTGTTAATTAATGATTTCATCACTGAGTATAATGTTGATGTTATGTTTCTGACAGAAACATGGTTGAATGACAATAATGACCAAATTGTACTAATTGAATCAGCGCCTCCTTACTACAATTTTTTAAGTGAGAATAGAAAACATGGTGGCAGCCCTCCTCGGGCTGCCACCTTATCGTGGTGGAGGGGTTTGAGTGCCCCAATGATCCTAAGAGCTATGCTGTCGGGGGCTTCATGCCCCTGGTAGGGTCACCCAAGGCAGACAGGTCTTAGGGGAGGGACCAGACAAAGCGCAGCCCGAAGACCCCTATGATGACTTTGGATCTAGTGTTCCTCGCCCGACGCGGGGCACCGGGGGCCCCCACTCTGGAGCCAGGCCTGGAGGTGGGGCACGTTGGCGAGCGCCTGGTGGCCGGGCTTTTACCCATGGAGCGCGGCCGGGCTCAGCCCGAAGAGGAAACATGGGTCACTCTTCCAATGGACTCACCACCTATGGGAAGTGTTAGGTTTTTAGATAAATACAAATATAAATATTCAAGATTAAGAGACTATAAGGGTTGAGAATCCTTTGTTTGCCCCTGGGATCTGTGAAGGAAGCAGGATGCCTGCAGTCACAATTGCCCTGACAGGAGGACAAAGGGCCCACAGATGCCAACCAGGGGGAAAGAGTTGACACCTAGCAGGAGAGCGGATCAAAGGCTAGATGTCCCAAGAAATTCTAATTTTATGGTCCAGAGAGACAACAGACAACTGTAACCTGAGGAGATCCAAAGACAGTACCTTGAGAATGTGTATTGTGTTTGACACTCCTTCTATACAAATGTTTGTAATTAAGCTACGCCTCAATGTAATAAAAGGCAGTGAGGGCAGAGACAGCTTCAGAGCGTTTTGGGAGATTGTAACTGAACTGTCACTGGGATGCTCTCACCTGCAGGTCGAAATTAATACTGATGTCTCTGTGTCTTTCTTTGAGCAGATGTATGTTATGGTTATTTGAACCCAACAGGAAGGGCCACAGGGGTCGGGTGCATTGTGTGATGGGTGGTGGCCGAGGGAGGGGGTCCTGGCGGTCCGATCCTCGGTTACAGAAACTGGCTCTTGGGACGTGGAATGTCACCTCTCTGGTGGGGAAGGAGCCGGAGCTGGTGTGTGAGGCTGAGAGGTTCCGGCTAGAAATAGTCGGTCTCACCTCGACGCATGGCTCTGGTTCTGGAACCAGTCTCCTGGCCCTCGAGGGGCTGGATGTATTTCCACTCTGGAGTTGCCCACGGTGAGAGGCGTCGAGCAGGGGGTGGGCATACTTGTTGCTCCCCATCTTGGCGCCTGTACGTTGGGGTTCACCCCGGTGAACGAGAGGGTAGCCTCCCTCCGCCTACGGGTGGGGGGACGGGTTCTGACTGTTGTTTGTGCTTACGGGCCGAATGACAGTGAGACCTGGAGGGGGCGTGGTTGGGAGGAATGCTCCCTCCGATCTGAACTCGAGTGGTGTTCTGTTGCTGGACTTCTGTGCTCGTCACGGATTGTCCATAACGAACACCATGTTCAGGCATAAGGGTGTCCATATGTGCACTTGGCACCAGGACACCCTTAGGCCGCAGTTCGATGATCGATTTTGTCATCTTTTCGTCTGATCTGCGGCCGTATGTCTTGGACACTCGGGTGTAGAGAGGTGCGGAGTTGTCCACTGACCACTACCTGGTGGTGAGTTGGCTCCGGTGGTGGGGGAGGATGCCGGTCAGACCTGGCAGGCCCAAACGTGTTGTGAGGGTCTGCTGGGAACGTCTGGGCGGAGTCCCCTGTGAGACGGAGCTTTAACTCCCATCTCCGGCAGAGCTTCAAACACGTCCCTGGGGAGGCGGGGGGACATTGAGTCCGAGTGGACCATGTTCCGTGTGTAACCCAAGTGTCATTTTAAACCTTCATTTCCTCTGATTTTCTACTTTTGCCTTTTAGCCTTAAATCTCGCGATGTTTTAATAACCTTAGGAGTGATTCTCGCGAGATTATATTTAGCCAATCGTGGCTAAGTATTGGGGTCACGTGTACCGTCGCAGTTTATTGGCTAGGTATATTAGCTGGAGCGAAAAGCATGAAGGTTAGAACGCGTCGGAAGGAGCAGAGCTGGCAGGAGCCCATTATTGTGAGCCGGAAAGGGAGATGAAAAAGATCCGGTAGTATGACACAAAACTGCGGAACTGGCCAGATGGATGGTGAGCTAAGAGACCAGGCCTAGAGCCAAGAAAAGAATTCACCTGTTGGTGATCAAGGACTGTTTACTTCTCCTACCCAGCCAGTAGGAGAATCCTACGAAGGACTCTGCTCCTTCTTTGATTGGACTTTAATTTACCCAAGACGTGAATCAAGCTCCGGATACTCGCCTCGTTGGTGAGCCTGATTGATCCCCATTCGGGGTGGATGGACTAAGGGGGGGTGTGAAATGAACTTTAACTTTGGGAACAATTAATTAATTAGTTTTTTTGTCGTTTGTTATTTTCTTCCCTTGTATTTTTCTTTTTTTTATTTCATTGTTTTTCCCTTCCTTTCATTCATGCCTATGTTTCATATCCCAATGTGTGATTGTAAATATGTAAATATAATATTCACATTGCAAATACAAAATACTCGCAGCTGCAAAATTCTAGCCTACCTGCTCCTTATTTGAGTCGCACCTATTCTTCTGAAAAGGGAAAAAAAGACCTAGCCTGTCTTCTTGGTTAAAGCTATTTTATATTGAATAACAATTCAGTTATTTTCAAATATGCTACATACATTTGTGGTGAGCTAGCCAGGAGCAGTTGTACAGAAGCTGGATTGTTGCAGTTGCTAGTTGTTGCTAATATGGATGTTTTGGTGAAATGTGGCGTTAAAATACCTAACGCAGTGTTGATTAGACATGCAACGAACTCAGAGACTGATAATGAAGTGGCTGATTTTCTGACTGGATATGGGTCAATGGAAAAGTTCGAATTCGTAACTGATACTGACTCAGATTTTTATAACTGCATAATTTTTTGAGTTTTCATCAGGGAATGCTTTGGAGAGGCTGCGTAAAAATCTTGCCTTACTCGTATGTTTGCCAAACTAAAAAAAGTTACTTATGAAATTGAAGAGCTGTCAGTAGTTTGCTCCGAGTTAGAAACTAAAATAAAAACTGAAACGTATCTGAGTGAAATGAAAAATGTGGCTAAGCTTACAGGTCAGGATTACACAGATGTCTTCAGGCATGTAATGTCTCTACTGGGCCAATCCATCACTGAACTTTGTCCAGTTCCATCTTCTTTGAAGACTTCCCCAGAAGAAGAGG
Organism: Poeciliopsis gracilis; assembly: GCA_911649635.1. NCBI lineage: Eukaryota > Metazoa > Chordata > Actinopteri > Cyprinodontiformes > Poeciliidae > Poeciliopsis > Poeciliopsis gracilis. The sequence continues at coordinate 6,270 of CAJVRI010001441.1, read as the reverse complement.
ATTTGGCCATGGCTGCTTCCCTTACATCCAAGATGGCAACCAAGGGTGGTATTCATCTTAAACCAGAAGATGTCGCTGCAGAGGATGGGGAGTTGCCACACGTTCAACCTGATCCTACAGCACGTTATACGTCACGTCCTTCTGGACCTTTTCCAGCCATGTCTTTGTCAGATATCAACCCACCTGGAGTCCAGAGGTATGTGGTTGAGCACATCATGAAAAGTGATGACAATGCAATACACATGTCCTCATTGAAACTTAGATCATTTTCTGGTCGAACTCCAAGACCACAACATGAAACAGACTATGAAACTTGGCGATCTAGTGTTGACCTACTGTTAAAAAGACCCTGTTGTATCAGAACTACAGCGTTCTAGAAGGATATTTGACAGCTTATTACCACCAGCTGCAGACATGGTTAAACATCTTCAACCAGATGCTCCTCCTTTAATTTACCTCAGAATCTTGGATTCTGCCTATGGAACAGTCCAAGATGGCGATGAACTGTATGCAAAATTTATGGAGCAGTTTCAAGATGCAGGTGAAAAGCCATCAGTTTATTTACAACGCTTGCAAGTGACTCTAAACCATGCCTTACGGAGGGGTGGAATATTGGCTGCTGATTTTGAAAAGCATCTGCTGAATCAATTCTGTCGTGGATGTTGGGATAACACCTTAATTTCTGAGCTCCAACTTAAGCAGCGCAAGTCAAAACCACCGTCTTTTGCAGAATTGTTGTTGTTGCTCAGAACAGAAGAAGACAGAGAAGCTGCCAAAGCTCAGCGTATGAAACAGCACCTTGGCTCCAGTAAACCCAGGGCTAGTGTACATTTACATCATGCTTGTGCACCAGTTGAAGAACAGAGTGCTTATGATAATCTGACGACTATCACCAAAGAACTTGCCAAACAGTTGGCTGATATACAAAAACAGTTGGCTGCTTTTACAAGTGTTCAGTCTGGTCAGAACCCAGCTGTTTTGCCAAAATCTATGCATGTTGCTAAGTTCAATCAGACCCCACAAACTAGTAAAAGTACATCTCAACCCTCTCACAAAAAAGCAGCTTCATCACCCAAGCCAGGTTACTGCTACAACTGTGGGGGAAGATGGACATATAAAACCCAAGTGTGACAACCCTCCTAATCCTTCATTGGTTGCTGCCAAAAAAGAAACAGTTGATGGAAAAGCAGAAGAAGTGGCAGAAAATGAACTCGTATAGTGCCCTGTCGTTAAACTGAATCAGGTTCTCGTTGAGGGGCGAACGGGAACTGCAGAGGACCAGCAAAGTCCCACTAAGCAGACACCTATAAGATGCACCAATTTGTCTCATGTAACTCCTGAGGCTGCAGAATTGCCACAAGGGTTGATTGGTTCAAAATGTACTGGTCAAGTAATAATAGCTGGTCAGCAAGTTCAATGCCTGTTAGATACAGGATCCCAAGTTACCACAATACCAGTTTCATTTTATAATCAGTATTTTTCTCATCAACCTGTGAAACCATTGAGTGAGCTATTACAAGTAGAGGGAGCTGCAGGCCAAGCTGTCCCATACTTGGGGTATATAGAAATGACAGTCATTTTTCCCAAAGAGTTTATTGGTACTGATCTGGATGTTTGTACTCTGGCACTTGTGGTTCCAGATGTTAAAAAGTGGAACTCAGTCTCAAGTTCTGATAGGAATGAACACGCTTGATTCATTGTATTACAAACATCTGAAAGATGAACATGTTAGCTTTAGCCCAGCCAAGTATTGCTATAAAGCTGTTCTCAAGCTGCTTCAGTTGCGTCATCAGCAGACCCAAGAACCCAGTGTATGTGACGTAGCATTAGATAGTGAGTCACCTGTATTTATTTCAGCAGGCCATACCAGGGTTCTAGAAGGCTACGCCCCTACCAGCTTGCTGCCGGTTAGCAGTTGGGCATTAGTCGAGCAGCCATCTACTCCTTTGCCGGGAGGATTGTGTGTGAAAAGTTGTCTGGTGTCATTGCCCAAACATACGCCTCATAAGATCCCAGTGGTTATCACAAATGAGTCAAAACAGAATATAACATTGTCACCGCCTGCTATTATTGCAGAAATTACAGTGTCACCCCAGCTTCTTTCTGAGGTTTCCTGCTGTAATGTGCAGCCCAGGAACACTGACAAAGTTGATCTCCAGTTTGAATTTGGAAATTCTCCGATTCCTCCTGATTGGAAAGAACGCGTTATTGCTAAACTCAAAGAAATGCCAGAAGTGTTTTCTCATCATGACCTTGACTTTGGATGTACTGATCGGGTGAAACATCACATCCATCTTCATGATGAGACCCCATTTAAACATCGTGCTCGCCCTATCCATCCAAATGATATTGAGGCTGTTCGAAATCATTTGCGAGATCTTTTGGAGACGGGGGTAATAAGAGAATCTGAGTCACCATTCTCTTCACCAATTGTAGTTGTTCGAAAGAAGAGTGGTGATGTTCGGCTTTGTATAGATTATAGAAAGTTGAACCTACAAACAGTGAAGGATGCTTATGCATTACCAAATTTGGAAGAGTCATTTTCAGCTCTTACTGGTTCACGCTGGTTCAGTGTTCTTGATCTGAAGTCAGGATATAACGAACACCATGTTCAGGCATAAGGGTGTCCATATGTGCACTTGGCACCAGGACACCTTAGGCCGCAGTTCGATGATCGATTTTGTCATCGTTTCGCCTGATCTGCGGCCGTATGTCTTGGACACTCGGGTGTAGAGAGGTGCGGAGTTGTCCACTGACCACTACCTGGTGGTGAGTTGGCTCCAGTGGTGGGGGAGGATGCCGGTCAGACCTGGCAGGCCCAAACGTGTTGTGAGGGTCTGCTGGGAACGCCTGGCGGAGTCCCCTGTGAGACGGAGCTTTAACTCCCATCTCCGGCAGAGCTTCAAACACGTCCCCGGGAGGCGGGGGGACATTGAGTCCGAGTGGACCATGTTCCGTGCTCTCCATTGTTGAGGTGGCTCATCAGAGCTGTTGTCACAAGGTTGTCGGTGCCTGTCGTGGTGGCAACCCTCGAACTCGTTGGTGGACACCTTCGGTGAGGGATGCTGTCAGGCTGAAGAAAGAGTCCTATCGGGCCTTTTTTGGCCTGTGGGACTCCGGAAGCAGCTGATGGGTACCGGCGGGCGAAGCGGCGTGCGGCTCAGGTGGTTGCTGAGGCAAAAACTCGGGCATGGGAGGAGTTCGGAGAGACCATGGAGAAAGACTTCCGTATGGCTTCGAGGCGATTCTGGTCCACCATCCGGCGTCTCAGGAGGGGGAAGCAGTGTAGCACCAACACTGTTTACAGTGGGGGTGGTGTGCTGCTGACCTCGACTCGGGGACGCTAGTGGGTCGGTGGGCGGAGTACTTCAAGACCTCCTCAATCCCACCAACATGCCTTCCATTGAGGAAGCTGAGCCTGAGGACTCTGGGTTGGGCTCTCCAATCTCTGGGGCACGAGGTCGCCGAGGTAGTTAAAAAGCTCCTCGGTGGCCGGGCCCCGGGCGGTGGATGAGATTCGCCCGGGAGTATCTCAAGGCTCTGGATGTTGTAGGGTTGTGTTGGTTAACGCGACTCTGCAGTATCGCATGGACATCGGGGGGCAGTTCCCCTGGATTGGCAGACTGCGGGTGGTGGTCCCCTGTTTAAAAAGGGGGGATCGGAGAGTGTGCTCCAACTATAGAGGGATCACACTCTTAAGCCCTCCCTGGCAAGGTCTATTCAGGGGGTACTGGAGAGGAGGGTCCGTCGGATAGTCGAACCTCGGATTTTGGAAGATCAGTGTGGTTTTCGTCCTGGTCGTGGAACACTGGATCTGGCTCTACACCCTCAGCAGGGTCCTGGAGGGTGCATGGGAGTTCACCCAACCCATCTACATGTGCTTTGTGGACTTGGAGAAGGCGTTTCGACCGTGTCCCTCGGGTGCCCTGTGGGGGGTTCTCCGGGAGTATGGGGGCACCGGGCCCTTTGATACGGGCTGTCAGGTCCCTGTATGACCGGTGTCAGAGTCTGGTCCGCATTGCCGGCAATAAGTCGGGCTCGTTCCCAGTGAGGGTTGGACTCCGCCAGGGCTGCCCTTTGTCACCGATTCTGTTCATTACTTTTATGGACAGAATTTCTAGGCGCAGCCAGGGTGTTGAGGGGATCCGCTTTTGGTGGCCTTAGGATTGCATCTCTGCTTTTTGCGGATGATGTGGTCCTGTTGGCTTCATCGGGACGTGATCTGCAGCTCTCACTGGAGCGGTTCGCAGCCGAGTGTGAAGCGGCCGGGATGAGGATCAGTGCCTCCAAGTCCGAGACCATGGTCTTGAGTCGGAAAAGGGTAGAGTGCCTTCTCCGGGTCGGGGGTGTCCTGCCCCAAGTGGAGGAGTTAAGTATCTGGGATCTTGTTCACGAATGAGGAGGGCGGGGGTCTCCACGGGGGTGAAGCGGGAGATCGACAGGCGGATTCGTGCAGCGTCTGCCGTGAAGCGGGCGCTCTACCGGTCCGTCGTGGTGAAGAGAGAGCTGAGTCAAAAAGCGAAGCTCTCAATTTACCGGTCGATCTACGTTCCTACCCTCATCTATGGTCATGAGCTTTGGGTAATGACCGAAAGAACGAGATCGCGAATACAAGCGGCCGAAATGAGTTTTCTCCGTAGGGTGGCTGGGCTCTCCCTTAGAGATAGGGTGAGAAGCTCGGTCATCCGGGAGGGACTCGGAGTAGAGCCGCTGCTCCTCCACATCGAGAGGAGCCAGTTGAGGTGGCTCGGGCATCTGGTCAGGATGCCTCCTGGACGCCTCCCTGGTGAGGTGTTTCGGGCACGTCCCACCGGGAGGAGGCCCCGGGAAGACCCAGGACACGCTGGAGGGACTACGTCTCTCGGCTGGCTTGGGCACGCCTCGGGATTCCCCCGGAGGAGCTGGAGGAAGTGGCTGGGGAGAGGGAAGTCTGGGCCTCCCTTCTAAGCTGCTGCCCCCGCGACCCGACCCCCGGATAAGAGGCAGAAGATGGATGGATGGATGGATGGATGGATGGATGGATGGATGGATGGATGGATGGATGGATGGATGGAAAACATAAAAAAGGAGGAGGCGTGGCTTCTATATTTAAAAAATACCATAAACTGTAGTAAAATCTCTCTCGGTCATTTCACCTCTTTTGTGTATCTTAGAATTCAGGTTAAAGGCTACAAACGAACTTTAACACTAACTTTATACAAAACTCCAACATACGTGGAAAATTTCTTTGCTGACTTGAATGATCTTCTATCGATCATATGCATTGATTATGATTGTTTAATCATTGTTGGTGATTTCAACATTCATGTGGACAACCCTCAAGACAGAGGGGCAAAAACGCTCTCTATATTTTAGAAAATTTTGGTCTGACACAACACGTCAAACAAGCAACACACACTCAAGGACACACACTGGACCTGGTTATCAGTAAGGGTGTGAATATTTCCAATGTCTCTGTAACTGATGTCGCCTTATCGGATCACTTTGCTGTTATCTTTGAAGGTTCTTTATTCTTTGACCCACTTGGACAAACAGCTACTATCACAAAACGTTCTGTCACAGAAAACACAGCAGAAACATTTAATCAAATCTACTCTTCTTCCTCACTCTTTAGACTGTAATGATGTAGATAAGTTGGTAGATGATTTTCAGTCTAAAGTTTCAATATCATTGATTCCATTGCCCCCAATTAAAGTGAAGGTTGTCTGGTAGGAAGAAATCTCCATGGAAAAATGTACAAATAGTTCAGTCTGCAAGACAACTCTGCCGTAGGGCCGAACGGAAAATGGCGTAAAACTCAACTTCACGTTCATATTATGACATCTATAAATAAAGACTACGTAACTATCACTTAACACTAAAACATGCAAGGGAGGCTTTCTTTGCAGATGTCATAAACAAAAACATTAAAAATGCTCCAGCTTTATTTGCAACAGTTGTCAGGCTCACAAACCCTCCTATGACATTACCACCTGAACTCCAGTCTAATGCTGCCTGTAATAACTTTTCTGACTTCTTTTCAGAGAAAATTCATAAAATCAGAGGATTAATCTGCACATAAACTCTACAGCCAGAACCACTGCTGAACCCAAACAAAACTAATACAGGAAAAAATGACCCACTTTCAACCACTTCATTATAAAAACCCCAGAAGAAATTATAAGTAAATTAAGTTAAAGCTCCTGCTGTCTGGATGTTCTAGATCTATAACTCTAGAACATTTCTTTAAGAAAGTCCTGCCTGTTATTGCTAAAGATCTGATTCAAACAG
>CAJVRI010001440.1:0-10000 GCA_911649635.1 Poeciliopsis gracilis | reverse complement strand
GGAGGACCGCCGGGAGAGACGGGGCGTCTGGGTCTCGCTGCGGAGGGACGGCCGCGGGCAGAAGCGCGGGGCGGGGGGTTTCCCCCCTCACCACCACCGCTGCACTCACGCCCGGGCCTGGAGGCGAGCCTGCATGGCTGGAGGAGCCGTCCCGCCGGTGCCGGGCACCGGGGCCGACGGGGGCCCTCCACGGCAGGCCACGTGTGCTTATCGGTCAGAGGGGAGAGGCGGCGTGGAAGCCTGACCTCCGGCAGGCACCGGGATCCGCCCACGGTGCACTGCGGTCGGCCTGGCTCCCGCCAGCCTCCGGGTGACCTTCGACGGGGCTCCTGCGGAGCCAGAGAGCCGTCCCCGGCCTCGTCCGGGCCGGGAGAGACTCGCCGGAGCCGCCAGAGCCCGCCTGCTTAACGCTGCCGAGATGGAGCGAGTGGGACGGCTTTGGGAGGTTCGGGACCGAAAACGGAGAAAAACGGCCAAAAATGACTTAAAAGCCCACAAAAAGCCTTCAAAAGAGGCTTCTCTGACGTCTGGGAAGGGCCCCGGAAGGGCCCGTGGCCTAAAAGTCAGACGTTTTTCGCACAAAGTGTCTCCTGAAATCCCGCCGGCGGTGTTCTCCTCTGTATGGGCTCGAAGTTCTGTTTTCCCGTCCGGACCGGGTGTCAAGGGGGGGCATCGTTTTGAAGGCCAAAAACAGCTTTGAAAATTTATCCCGGCTCCTGTGAACGTGCTAGAAACGATTCGACTGCACAGGGCGGTTCACCGGAAGACGGGCTATGGTCCTGCGGTGCGTTTTTCCCGGATTTACGGATTAAACCAATCAGTCACACGCCCAGAAAAGTCGTGCACTTTTCTGCCCCCTACCAGGGGCACGACTGGTAAGGGGCCCCTGGTAAGGCGGTGGGACTTAGAAATAATCCCGGTTCTCCGGGTTTACCCCCTAACCAATCATACACCCATGGAAGAAGAACATGGACCAGCTGCAGCAAGCTGCTGCCTTCCAGGTCTCCAGACACCTGCTGGAATTCAAACCACCACCCCTGAAATGAGAGGAAATAGCAATTCTAGTGCCATCTAGAAAGCTCAGCATATGTTGTTCAAATCAAGTACATGATAACTTCAGCAAAGTTAGGAGACTTACCCAATGCAGTAAGCAGGTGATATTTCTGAAAGAGCAGTTCAACAATGCACACCCCTTTCTGACTCATGGAGCTGATTTTTTTAATATTTCAAAAGTGATCCTAACTGATCTAGTTTGACAGAAGAGCTCATCCTGATCACAACTGTTTATGGTTTGTTAGGGATTGCAGAAAAAAAACTGAACTAGAAGCTAAAATCTGAAGGCCCACCATGCAATGTATTCTGGGTAATGCTGACGGACATTTTAAAGTCATTTCTGCTGTTAACAATAGATTAACACATTTCTGGCACCTGGCAGAAACTCAGACATTAGATTTGAAGCTGAGCTGTAATTTCTGTCTTAAAAATGGAGTTTGAAGAAAAATAAAATGAAATAAAAATGATTAAAAGAGCAAATTTTTAAAACCAAATTCCAGCCTTCAGGGCAGCATTAGGATAAAACTCCTTCATCCAACAAATTCTCAAAGATACATATTACAGCTGAGCTGTGACTAATGTGAAAAAAGGAGCTAAAACATGATTTATGGCTGACTGGGAAACATGTGCACTGAGTGCCTGCAATAAGCCTTTGCATTATTTCAAGTATTTGGATGACATTTGGGGCATAGGGTTAGCATTCAGAGGAGGACTAGCCTCCGCAGAGAGGAAAACAGCAGCCAAAGAAGGCAGATGAATGACTGTGTGCATTCATGAAACCGTGAGTTTAATGTCATTCACACAGTTCTGTTTCTGTTGCAACATGAGTGTATTTTGTTAATATTTTAGTTTATCTCACTGTTTTGTATTTAAATGAAGGTTTGCATAAGCAGCAGGTGGATAACATAAAAATGTTATTACTGACGTGTTCATATGTCTCTTGTTATGATGTGGCTAATGTGATCATAAGATCAGACGAAGTTTAAGGAATTACTGAGATTTCTAATTGGTTTGTATTGTGTTTTTTCTACAGAGACCACAAACACACGATTCCATGTATGTAGTATTGAGAATATAAGTTTAGTTAGCATAATTATAGAGACAGGTAATCTTTGGACATACAAAATATTAGATGTAGCATGAATTTTTAGGAGTAGACTTTACAACTGGTAAACTTAGAAATTTATGTAAGTTCAGAGTCACCGTTGTCTTAGTTTGGATTTTTATCTAAGGAGAAGGCAGTCTGGTTCTCCTGTAAGGAGGGTTTGCAGACAGGGAGTGTAGCTGTTATCAGGATCAATAAATTATTTGGTGTTGGTTCAAGAGTTCAGAAAACATTAAATGTATAAGAAAACATTAAAAGTATAAGAAAAGTCTTCTCCAAAGTATAATCAAACGTATTAAGATATTTCCTTAAGCATTAAACAGCATGTTTTGAATTTGTTAGCTTTAAATCATATTACTTGCATGAAAAGTAGATTACTAAAATACAATAAGAGTAGAAAACTATATTTGCGGTATTTCAAAAAAAGCTTTTCCAGAGTAACATAACCCTCCAGTTTTAAAATCAAACGTATAGTTACTATTTTTTAGCATTAGATTTGTTCCAGTTTGTATAAAATAGAAACCTCTATCTAAGTTGAAGCACTGAGGCAGAAACCAAACAGGCGCAGGTCATAAATTCTCTCTGGAATGCATAGGAGGAGGCTGGTACAGAAACTGGTTTAGGAGGATTTTGTTTTCTCTCCATATATTTTCTTTTGGGCTCTTTAGCAGGAGGTAATAAAATGAACATTGGAGCAGCCCTGCAAGGAGAGGGTACACCTTCTAATGCATATATTTAAATGAGGGGAATAAACATTCCTATAAAATGGTTTGTTTTACAGCAGAAGATCAAATCTCTTTGTGCTGAGTGAGAGATTCCCAAAATGCATTTTGTCTTTCCTTTCAACTCTTAATGCAGGTAATTCTATGTTTGTCATGTGTTGGACTGTTTGATAATCCAGGTGTAATGCTGTTGTAACATTCTGTATTGCATTGAAAAGTAACGAGCAAGTAAATATAAGTTGATTTACTCCTCTGATTTTCAACAGTAGATTCTGCGAATCTTTCTATATAAAGAGTAAACTTTGAATTGGAGTCCTCCTGATTTCATCTACAGCCACACAAATATTTATAAGTATTCTGATAAGAATCTGAAGCAATTGAGTCTGAATCTGAGCTCAGGTTCACAAAGTCTGAACAACCAGTCTTACTGCAGTGGATTTATTTGAAACCACAGCCTTTAAAGATCCAAATTTCTGCAGTACACATAATTGGACATCAAAGTTTATTAAAACCAACTGAAACACACATTGTTATTTCAACCAAGTTTCCACCCAAAGCACAACTTTGTTAAGTTAAGTCACAATTATTGCAGTTTAAAAGAATTTGGAAAAAAATCAGATTTCTCTGAAAAAACTAGGGTGCTGTTTGTGGCTTTGTCCAGCAGGGGGTGCTTTATGTCCTTCTTAAGGAGACAATTAAAGTCATTTTCTGAATCCAAATAGACAGATGAAACTGGAAGTTCCTTTCATCAGCACCACGAGATTTGAAGCAAAATTTTTATACAGTTTCAATCTATTAGTGGAAGGCTGAAAGACAGGAGGGTCATATCTGATTTTCACAGGAGCAAAAATCTGAAGGATCATCTCGTTCATGCAAAGATTCTGCGAAAGGTGCTTTAAAAATAAAATTGGATTTGTTTGAAACTTAAATACTCAATTTAGAATAATTTTATTACAGTCTTAATGTGATATCAAGTTAGGCTGAAGCAGCAGAATGGAAGAAGAAATAAATACTATCACCGCCAGGTGGCCAGATCGAGAACTCATACAATTATTAGAGATTAATTTAAAGAGAAATGATTTTGTTTTCGATGGCCAATTTTTCCTGCAGGTCAAGGGCACAGCCATGGGAAAAAGGTTTGCACCGGCCTATGCAAACATTTTCATGGCCGAGTGGGAGGCCGGGGCCCTTAGTACGTGCAGAAAGGCCCCTCTGCACTACTACCGGTACCTGGATGACATCTGGGGGGTCTGGACCCATTCTGAAGCTGAATTTCAGGAATTCCTCCAGCACCTAAATACACATAATCCATCTATCACAGTAAAGTCCACTACCAGCGTTAAAGCGGTCGACTTCCTGGACACCACCACTTATAAAGGACAAAATCTTGACACAACACACAAATTAGAGATTTAAGTGTTTTTTAAACCCCCAGAGATACATTCTTTTCAATTATGTGGGTGAGACGGGCAACAGCCTCCTTACTCGTTTCACCCAGCATAGATATAACATCCAAAAACTAAAAAGAACCCATGTACCCTTAGTGCAGCACTTTGTCCGCCATGGCTGGGATGCACTTTCAGCCTCCGTGCTGGAATGCAGCCCAGCCTGGTCCTCAGCCCAGAGGAGAAGGGCTGAACGACTGTGGATCCACAGGCTGGAGACACGGATCCCTAGAGGTCTAAACGAGAGGTAGGCCTCGCGTAGAGGCTCCTGGCAGAATGTGCCTGTGCACACTGGAAAGGGGAGAGGGGGAGGGGGAGAATAAAGTGGGTTGAATTTCTTGGATGTCTGACCCTTGACCCTCAATCCAAATCCCAATCTTTACCCTACTAATATAAATACTAATTAACTAAATGTAGGTAGGGGAAACAAAGGGTGTCCCAGAAACTAGTTATAGAATTTGGTGGGGAAAAGTCGTGCAGGGTCCCTTGGTGTTGAACAGCCATGTTGGACTGTGCATTTCCAGTCTCCAGTTAGAGATTTGTTCAGTTCCTTTACATAAATGAAATACTACTTTTTTTTAACTTCATTTAGACATACATTCTTTTTATCCTGGTTATGAAACAGTAAAGTATCCTTAATATTTTTTGAAAGTAATTTAAAAACTTGCTAAGCAAATCCAGCAGATTGCATCAAGTAATTGACTTGGAGCATTTATTTCTCCTGGACCAGCAGGGGGTGACCATCGTTTGTGTTGTGTTATTGATTTTACAGCAATCTCTCATATCCAGCATGCAAGTAGAAACGGTTGAGAGAAAGCACCTCGTCTTCTCTGTCACTTACTAACTGCTCTTCCAAAAGTTCCAGAAAAGAAACCAGAATATCACGTTTTCCATATTGCATATACACTGTGTTGTTACTTTTTCATTAATATCTTTATTGTTATGCAAAGTTCTTCATGTGGTACTCCTTGCTGAGTTTTCAAGCAGCAGGTTTCCTTGTTGTTGTCGTTTCCTCCAGGAAAATTGGAGCCTGTGTTGTTTCCAAAGCTGAACACTTTGTGCCAGCTTGATAAAAACCCGTATCTTGTACAGCTTGAGCTGTAGAAGGATCCCTGCAGTGTGCAGCTTTGCTTGTCACCAGGTCGCTGAGTTCAGAGCAAAGTTCAACCTGACAGGAAGCCAGAGCTGCTCTCCCCACGTCAGTCTTTCCTCCGCTCACCATCATGCTGCAGAGTTCTGCTGGAACTCTGGGCCGACCCGGGCTCTGGCTGCAGGTCATTGTGTGTATCCTGTTCTTTTGTGTGACACCTGCAGCTCTTCACCCCCAGTGTTTGGATTTTAAGCCGCCCTTCCGTCCAGAAAGAGATCTGGAGTTCTGCATCATGTACCGGGAGTTTGGTTGTTGCGATGGCCAGAAGGACCAGGAACTCATGGCTAGATATTACCGGATCATGGAAAACTTCACTGAGAGGGGCCATAAGAACTGTGCAGGCTTCGTGTTGGAGCTGCTCTGCCAGGTAAGCGTCCAGGACAAAGGTCAACTGGTGCAGCATGCAGGCTTTCATCTGGTCAAAACATCCAGACTCTTACATAACATAAAGCAAAAGCTCTGACGCGTCTGCAGAATCACGCTGCATACATGGGGCTTCATCTTAATACATTAGAATGTCACTGAAACTTTATTTTAAGAACTGTGTTCAAAAGAGAAAATAAATGTATATAAACTAGAAACTTGAATAATTAGGATTTCTGGATTTTCAGTTTGACAAGACAGAATTATGTTTTATTTTGGACCAGAAATTATGAAAAAGTCAATGACATAATCTGTGGCCTTAAATTTGCCTGCAATTTGAAAGTAAAGAACCTGAGTTATTTCTAACCAGAATATGTCATTTAAGTGAAATATTTAACAATTTAGTTCCAACTGCAGAATATTGCCAAAATTAGAAACACCCTGTACAGCGAGAACTTCTCCATGCATTTGTTCCTTTAAGCCTGGACTGCTGTAATTCTTTACAAGCTGCATTAAAAAGCTTCCAGCTGATCCAAAATGTTGCAGCAGGAGTTCTGACAAAAGTTAAAAACAAGACAATATTTCTCCTATTTTAGCTTGTCTTCACTGACTCACTGTTAAATCCAGATTATTTGAGATTCTTCTTGGATGTAAAACCTTTAATAATCGGATCATTTTTACTGCTCATCAGAACCTGGTCCAGTTCTGTCTTCTCAAATTGCCAGTCAGTGCCAGATGGTCATTTGTACTCGGGAAGGTTCTGGTTCTGGTTCTGCTGGAGGTTTCTTCCTGCAAAAGTTTTCTCTCCACTGTCACCCCCTGCTGGTCAGTAGGAGTAAATGGTATAAATCAACTACTTGATGCTCTGCTGGGTTTGCTTGGATAAAAACATTATTATTTGAATAATTAAGTGAGCCTAATACACTGTTTATAAATAAAATTGATGGAAATGTTTGTGTGATTGAATTTAATTGTTTGTAAAACATTGAAAGATATTTTTGAATGCTTTCTAAAGTATTTGATGATTAAAGGATCTGCTTCCTATTCTATTCTAGAGCCTGTAGGAAGCAGCAGTAATACTGCAATGTGGTACTGAAGGGTTCCATTAGGAACAATTGGAACAATCTGCTCATGACTGACATTGTTAACATTTTTTTTACCTTTATTAAAACCCCTTAACTCATACCGGAATGCCTGTGTGCCGTTTTTTCATTGTATTCTCAAGGGCTGAAATTTAAGGGTTTACACTCTGCCGGTGACCATTATGACACTTTTATTGGGAAGCCCAGGCCCCCCCCCCCCCCCCCCCCCCCTTTTATTGATACCGCATTTGACCAATAATGTTATGAAATGGCTAGCGTACCATTGAGTGCTGGGGGAAGGGTTGACGGATGGACTGCATATTGCAAGAACTGACTGGATACTAACCCCCCTGCTCCCCAGATTTGGTTTTTGATTTATATAATTATAAGTAATTTACAATGTGAGAAATAATGTGTCTACCAGAGGATTCCTCCGGTCATTATCTGTAATTAGAACCTCATTGACACTGTATGTTGAAACACTGAGGAGTTACAGTCATTTGAAGTTTGTATATCAGGTGTTGTCCAAGTGTGTTATTTGGAGGCTCCGAATGGAGACTCCAAATAACACACTTGGACAACATCTTTACATTCTCAAAAATAAATATGACCAAAAGGACATTTCTTTTTTGTGCTGTTTTAATCCATCTTGAAATCCACGAGCAGAATACAGTATTCAACAGATTTATTGTATTTCCCAGTCCATACATTGAACACTCAAATGTGCATTTACAAGACATAATTAAACATCTGGGTGAAGCCAAATTTTTTTATTGCTTTTGTGTTATAAGTGTAATAGCTACAAACTACTTACAGTAGTAAGTTGTCCAAGTACCATTTTGGAGTCTCCATTTGGCGCCTCCAAATGGCGCACTTCTCATCATAATGCTTGTCATCATAAAGAGCATTTGCATGTACTCCAAATTGTTCAAGAACAGCAGAAGATTTCATTTGAATACCTTTTCAGTCACTTTTGGTGATTTAGGGGGTTAGAGTTAGGGTTTAGTCATCCCTCATTTAATCAGTTTTCTCCATCTTTTGATCAGGAGTGTTCACCGTTTGCAGCTCACCTGTTTGATGCTGAGGATCCCACCACCCCACTCCGGACCATACCAGGCCTCTGCCCTGACTACTGTTCCCAGTTCTGGAACCAGTGCCACCCAATCATACCGTTCCTGTCCGATTACCCACCTTTAAATCAGGCCAAAGACGATCAGAATCGTTTCTGCAAACTTCTACAGCTGGATGATGCTGATTACTGTTATCCTCACTTACTCAGAAATCATAAGCTGAACCAGAACCTGGGCCGGGTTCAGAAAGATTCTGATGGTTGTCTGCAACTATGTCTGGAAGAGGTGGCAAATGGTTTGAGGAACCCTCTGGCCATGGTTCACGCCAATGATGGTACACATCGGTTCTTTGTTGCAGAGCAGGTGGGGCTGGTATGGACTTACCTCCCTGACCGATCCAAGCTGGAGAAGCCATTTCTGAACATCACCAAAGCTGTGCTGACATCATCATGGGAGGGAGATGAGAGGGGCTTCCTTGGAATTACGTTTCATCCCAAATACAAATACAATGGCAAACTGTATGTGTACTACTCAGTGGAGGTTGGCTTTGATGAGAGAATAAGGATAAGTGAGTTCAAGGTGTCAACCAATGACATGAATCTGGTGGACCACACGTCAGAGCGGTAGGTATGGACTGGCCATCACTCCAGAGTGGAAAACATCAGAATTTTAACGTTTACAGAATATTTTTTTTTTTTATAAAATTGTTTCTCTAAAGAGTAATTCTGGAGATCGATGAGCCAGCGTCCAATCATAATGGAGGGATGCTGCTCTTCGGAGATGATGGCTACCTGTACATTTTCACAGGAGATGGTGGAATGGCAGGAGATCCATTTGGAAAGTATGGGAATTCCCAGAACAAGTAAGTACAAAATGGTGCAATGAGGCCATCAAGCTAAAGTTCTTAAAGTGTAATTCTGGGGATGTTCCAGGTCTGTCCTATTGGGTAAAGTTCTTCGAATTGATGTGGACAACAACGAGAAAGGTCCACTGTACAGAATTCCCTCAGACAACCCATTCATCCATGAGCCTGGCGCACGCCCAGAGGTATACGCTTATGGGGTCCGTAACATGTGGAGGTGCTCAGTGGACCGGGGAGATCCACAAACCAAAGAGGGGAAGAGTCGGATCTTCTGCGGGGATGTCGGCCAGAACAAGTATGAAGAAGTTGACATCATTGAGAAAGGTTGTAACTATGGCTGGAGAGCGAAAGAGGGATTCTCCTGCTATGATAAGAAGCTGTGCACCAACAGCTCACTAAGTAAGAATGCTACACTATCCTGCTTTCAGATATATCTGCACTATTGGTAGGATAGATTAGATAAGCTATAAAAATGTTTAATTCTCTAATGCAGCTGCAGAATGAGTCAAACTGACTCTCCATTCAACAACAGAAACAAAAACATTTGCAGGTCTTGATGCGCTCTTCAACTAGCTCAGTGTGAAGTCCATGTTGAAAATAGACTTCAACATATCTATAAAAACTCAAAAAGCAATAAGTCATTATCTAAAACTCTATAAGCCAATAAACACAAAGAACTCCAGGTTAATAAACATAGTGCTGTATTGATTGTGCTAGTCATGCTAATGACTCAATGACTAAAAAAAACTAAATCATGTGTTAGTAAATGAAAACCTGAATGCAGAGATTGCTTTCAGACACAGCCAACATGAACCAGGAGCTCTGATGAAACTTGACGGTTCTCTGAGGCTCCAGCCATTAGAAATCTTGTTGACATGGAGAAACATAATGAACAGAACAGCAACTGGAACCCAACATTACAGGGTTGTTAGTGTTTCTGACTGCGACAGACTGGCGACCTGTCCAGGGTGACCTGTCCAGGGTGACCTGTCCAGGGTGACCTGTCCAGGGTGACCTGTCCAGGGTGACCCCGCCTCTCGCCCGGAACGCAGCTGGAGAGGCAGCAGCTCCTCACGACCCCGTTAGGGAGAAGGGTGACGGAAAATGGATGGATGGATGGATGATGGATGGATGGATGGGTGGATGGA
>CAJVRI010001438.1:0-10578 GCA_911649635.1 Poeciliopsis gracilis | reverse complement strand
GAAGGCGCTTTGACCGGCTGCAGCTGCCAAACAGGATGAATGCAACACAACGGATGGCAGGATGGGAATTTACCTGAACTAATCAGTTATAAGCCTCAGTGGCATATTGCATGCCTTGACAATTCCAAAGATTATACAACTTACTTCCTTGATTCATCTAACTTCAGTTTCTTGATAACGTTGCCGCTGCCTCAACATGCTAAGTGAGCAAAAAGACTTTGACTGTTGTATTATGCAAATGAATCACCTTGCTCTTCCTCTGTTCCAGTAAGCTCCAGCATTTGCTTTGAAGTGGCATTTCACCATGAAAGTGCACTGGTTTCCACTTGTGTCGAACAATAATACCAAAAGAAAGAAAACTGTACAAAACAAGTTGTTTTTCTAATTTCACAAGTTTTGAGTTCTGAGTCATGTGCATCAGAGTTTCAGGTTGGTGTCTTGAGACCTTTAGCTTGGTTCTCATCTAGAGGTTCAGACATTTGCATACATGAGTTGATCCCCATCAGGACGGTAAGTGCCACTTCAGATAGGAAAGAAGTTTGCAACATTTTCCTAGAGTCCAAAAGCATGACTGTCAGATCAACTGGTTTCTCTAAATTAGCCTTAGATGTGTGTGTCCCTTGTTTCTATGGTGACCATCATAGAAACACGTGATGTTTCTATGATGTTTCTTGCCCAATGACCTCTTGTCATTGGGCAAGAGGTGTGTACCCCGCCTCTTGCCCAATGACAAAAGGTAATGACAACAAATCTTTTGTCATTACCTTGATGATACCATTAGGAGATTCACTGTCCAGTTTGAGACTGACTTTTACATCAGCAAGTCAGGGTTTGCCATTGAATTTTCCAGTAAGTAAGACAATTCAGAAATGACCAGTTGTAAAAGAAAACCTAACGATCTATCCATTTTGATTCATGATCTGAGTCATGCTTTTGTTGAGTTGGTCTTATCATATTTTATTAAAACTAATAATGAAGAATATATAATGTACTTCATGAAGATCAACTTATTATTGAAAGACGAAATGTTTTTTTTTATTTCTAGTACTCCATTGAAATTAGTCTCATTAATTGCAACCAAATTAAAATGGAAGTTTTTAGAATTTCTAAGAAAATTTCTATATCAATTTTAGGAAATATTTTTTAAAATTACTTTATTAAGTATTGACCCCAAAGGAAGAATTTTGATTTTAAATTGCTTATAGCCTAAGTTTCTCCGGTAAAGACAGAATCGGGATATATTTTTTCTGTCCTGATTTTATTTTATCAGCAGTAATTAAATAACAGACAGTATAATTGGGTTTTAACCTTTTTTTTTTTTTCAGGCCCAATTTTCAAAATAGGTTATACTTGCCATACAATATTTGTTTTATTACTCAAAACTGAAATTTGCAATGTCACTTTTAATCTGGCAAATGTGTCTCATTGGAATCCATGTTCAAATTTTCTGAATGTCACTCTGTAAATGGGGCGAGGGAAATGATACTGTCACATTTCCAGGACTGTTACCTAATACTCAGTTGCATAGCAGTTTATCATCATTTTCATGTTAAGATTTTGGGTGGGAGGCTTATAGCTGGGCATGGACTTTTCAGGCTATTTTAATCCATTCAGAAAAACATTTTTTGAGCATTATTTAAAACATCAGATGTTGTGTAACAGAATTGTGAAATTAATTAACATTTAAGGTTCAGCACGAGGCATTTGTCCGATATTGCACACATAGTTTGACCCTGATTTTTTGTAATTGCTCTTTTTTTCTTCTTCTTCCATTTCCCACTTTGTCCCTGTCTCTCTTCTCTCCAGGCTCCGTAGCAACAGCCTGCAGGGACCCAGGTGTTCCAATGAACGGCACGCGCAGCGGAGACGGCCGTGAGCCGGGGGATTCGGTGTCCTTTCAGTGCGACCCTGGATATGAGCTCCAGGGAGACGACAAAATAACCTGCATACAAGTGGATAACAGATACTACTGGCAGCCCAGCCCGCCTGTCTGCATAGGTGAAAAGTTTAGCTGCAGTATATTCTGCTGGGACGTGAAACAGATGTACTGCATTCACACAGCTGGAGTTGTTCAGTTTCAGAAAATGACTCAAGGACACATCTGCCAGTGACTAAAAGAATGACTATGAAACCTGTATCTATATTTAGACACAGAGATTTGTATATGCATCTCAATTATATATAGTATGTGTGTGTTGCTGTACCTCTAATAAGTTATATTTCACATTGTGTTCTTATTGCAGCTCCATGTGGGGGGGAATCTGACTGGCTCCAATGGGTTCATACTGTCTCCTAACTATCCACATCCCTACCCACACTCAAAGGACTGTGACTGGCTCATTGCTGTCAACTCAGACTATGTCTTGTCGCTGGCCTTCATCAGGTGACCTATAAACTGAATATCCAGCATTGGATGTTGTCATATACGGCTTTTCAAAACTTCTCAATTATTTATTTATTAAGCATTGGCTAATTTACGTCTTCTAATCTGATTAATTGTGTAGAGAGTTTTACTTGTTTTCCCATCAGAAAGAAATCTCTGAAATATGTAATTATTACATACGTTTTCTACTATTTAAAATCGACTTTTATCGTTTCACAAACTTTTTTAAATTGACAACGGCAGTTTAATTTTAAACTAACATTTAAACTTCTGTTTTATCAGTTCTTACCTCCTTTATTTTTTTCTTTGTCCCGCTTTAGTTTCAACATTGAGCCAAACTACGACTTCCTGTACATCTATGATGGTTCGGACAGCAACAGTCCTCTTATCGGGAGCTTCCAGGACAGCAAACTTCCAGAGCGCATAGAGAGCAGCTCCAACACCATGCTTCTAGCCTTCCGCAGTGATGGCTCTGTTTCATATACTGGCTTTCACCTGGAGTACAAAGGTAAAATTAGACGTTATGTGTCTGAGGTCTGTACAAACAGATCCAAGAAGTTCAGATCACCTTAACGTCATAAATATTCAGTTGCCCAAAACAAAGCCAAAATTTCCAAGACATAAATATTAGTCTTTTTTGTGCTACCATTCTTAAAACAACGAAACTATAGCCTAGTGTTGCAGCCTCAAAACTTGCTCGTCCATATAACTTTACTATTTCTTGCTCAAAGGGAAAACCAAAGACTGTTTCCCTTCTGCCTGCTAGTGTATCTCTTGTATGGGTCCCCAAAGACAGTGCACTTCTTTTTTCCGGGGCCACTGATGACTCTCCGGTGCTGTCCTTTGTGTACTGGATAAGTTGAGCTTGCAAAGGACCAATCAAACAGATGGTGGGGCTGCTCTCCTCTGACAAGAGATTTGTTGCATCTTTCATTGGTTTTAGGGCCTTGATGATCTCCTCCTGCATTTGAGATGTCTGCTTCTCTGAGAGTACAGATGTTAAGATTCTGCCTCCCTTCACCTGAGGAGACAGTATGAGACGGCACAGACTGCAGGCTGTTGCTCTGAAAAAAACCTGTCAACCATCTCACAGGCGCTGTTCCACCTGGTGCTTACATCTGTTTTCAGCTCATGTCTCGACAGACCAACTAGCTTCTGCTTCTCTTCAAGCTGGTTTTTTCCACTTGTGGCCTGGTAATGCATCTTGTCCTCCCTTGTAGCCCTTTCACAGCGGGCAACTAAAATGCTTGACCATGAAGAGAGGTTGTGTGTGTGGGCACGGGGGGGAATTATCTCAATTTGGCGAAAGCAAACATGTTGGATGCCACAGGAATAACCAGCATGGGAGATCACTTTTTGAGCGGTTTAGCCATTTAGCACTTTTTAAGACACAATCCTGTAAAACAGTGTTAAAATTTGGTGGAACATAAAGTGGGAGTAGATGTTGAAACATCAGCAGTGAGATTTCAAACTAATTCTTTTGGACTCAGCACTAGTTTTTCTTGGCTTATATGGGGTTGTCATGATTTAATAAACTATGTAAAAAAAATATTATTAAACAAGAACATGTAAAAGAAAATTATATTAAAAGAAAAAAAGACAACTATTTCTATTCCTGGAAAAAAAGATTTTAAAAAAGCTTTAATTTTAATTTATTTTTTATAGCTGTGACAATGATATTTCCACCATCAAAACCTATTATAAGAAATAAAAAAATTTGTTTGGTCATTTGGTAGTTGCAGCACTTCTTTTTAAAATTTCAGTCTCTATAGTCCTATAGAGTATTTAGCAACTTTTTTCTCAACTCTATTTCATTGTGCTGCAATTATACAATTACTTAAGCTCATGTTATGCTACCTAAGCTCTTTTTTCTGCATGAAAAAAATATTCACCTACCTTTGCATAGCAAATTCTTGAAATAACTCCAACTCCCCCATCCCAGTATGCATGCAGTATAAAAACAGCAGCCCATCTAGAAAAGATCTTCTAAAAACTGCTTCTTGGGGCGACAGTGAGTAGCAAAGTGTTCTTGCAATCGAATGGTTATAGATTTGATTCCAGCTTTCTCCTCTCACATGTCAATGTGCCCCTGGAAAAGACACTTAACCTCAAGTTGCCTATAAATGTTTGAGAGTGCAAACGGTGAATGTGGCTCTAGTTTAAAGCACTTTCAGCTGTCAAAATGGCTGGAAAAATGCTAGCTAACGTAAGAAGACCATTCCTCCTTGTATTATTTTATTGAGTGCAAAATTAAAACACATTAAGTAGGGATTCTACTCAAAAAATCTACCAAAAAAGCACATTGAACTTTTATAGTGATATTGTACAAATTGTTTAATATAAAACAGAGATCTACAGAAATTGAAGACTAGACAATCATGAAGTTTTGACACGAGAAATTAGTTTATGCATCCTCCTACACTGTTGGTGAAAAATAATCAAAGGGGCTTTAGATATATTCTTATATTGAATTTTCAAAATCCCTTTCCTAAAAACGTCAAACTTTTAAATTTACTGCATTTAAGTAGCAGCAGAAGTCTTATATGGGTTTTAATAAACATAGGGCCATGTTTTCTAGCCACTCTTCAAAATAGGAGAATGTCTTTCAATTAAGATAGATGTGTTCTCATTTCAAATATTACACAAATAAAGTCACCCACGTCTAAATGAAGACCATTGCAGCACATTAAAACAACTCAAACTGTGAATAATGAGGACCGAGTTCGTCCACACAGTGAACAACAAAATACAAAGGGAGAGAAAAAATCAAGTCTTTCTTTATATCTTTATTTTTCATGAGACTGTGTTACTGCAAAAAATTGATTAACTTATTTTAAAGGCTTTTTTATATAGTGTTGCATTAGCTTGCTTCAAACTCCGGTGCAGCTCCTAGACTCAAACAAGCCAGAATGGAGAAACTTCTTTCTTTCAAGATGACAAGACATTGAGCAACAAACAACAAGCACTCTGCAGGGCTCCAATTTACCATGATACTGTCCACCAAAGGCGATGCATTAAGCATAGCTGTGGCTGATTCCAAACAAAAATAATTGGCCTTCTGAGCTCTAAATTCTCAAATATTGTAAATTGTTAACAAAGGGAGAGATACAAGAGAGTGACGAAAATATCCAAACCAGGGATTATTTGAAAATAATGATAACATAATTTAAATTTGGATTCAGTTTCTTATCATTGTGGTTGTATGATTTTATTAAACACAAACTTCATTATTTACCAAGCACTTCATGCTGGTGATATTTACATTTTGTACCACAATCAAACATTTTTTTTACATCTCATGTCTCAAATTATTTGGAGAAAAAACTATTAATGTACTCTGCCCAAAATGATTGTGTTAGGGGCCTTGAATCTTGTTGAATCTGCTTTTCATAAACAACTTGGCAAGGGAAATCACTCTTTGAGGTTGACAGAATTTTCCCTAACTCTCATTATGGTGGTAAATGTGTGAAATACTCCATTTTCACATTCAGCTGCTTTCACAGCACCCATACTGTATGCATGCACCATTGCATATGCGGCAAACTTGCCCTTATTGATTACACAATGTATCACAGTGTTTTCAGAATGAAAAGAAAGATTGCCCTCATGATGGAGTCCCTGTTGATTTGTTGGGGGCTGAAGCAGTCTGTCAGGAGGTGTCACTTTGATACACTTGCACAAAAGAATAAATATTGGCTCTTTGTGGACTCAGGAATTAAGTGTGAAGTTGACGCGGGTGGCCGCTAGCCTTTTGGATGGAGGGCCGCTGCCATCATTTGCAAGGTTCACATAACATGCAAAGAGCTGAGGGATGAAGTTATCGTTCTTACTCCATCTTCACACTGGCTGCTAAGGCAAACAGACTGATGGAAAGTCCAGCACTGCGAATGCCTCTTTTCATTATTGCAATGGACTTGGTTAATATTAATTAGCCTTGTAACCAATGTGTGCCTGTCACTTTTCTTTGTCTTTCCCCTTTCCTAATGAGAAACACATTTGTTTTATTTTTTCTTTGTTTTTTTTTTCTCTCTCTCCCTCTGTCTCTTTCCATTACAGCCAAACTGAGGGAATCCTGTTTTGACCCAGGGGTGGTTCTGAACGGAACCAGGTTGGGATCCGATTACAAGCTGGGCTCGACAGTCCCCTTTTACTGTGAAGCAGGATATGTTCTGCAGGTACAAACAAAAAAATTATAAATAAATAAATAAATAAATAAATAAATAAATAAATAAATAAATAAATAAATAAAAATTATATAAAATGGCCCAGTATGGTTGCCGACAGGTATGCGACAGACAAACAGTGCAGCCAAAAAGTGCTGGAATCACCGAAAATGGAATCTCAAACTTACATTCAACAAAGCAAATGCAAGAAAAAAAAATGCTGCAACCACAAATAAAATGTTGCAACCACAGGAAATAGGAGCACGAGGGAAAACGCTGCAATTAGAAAAACCAACAGCAAATATGAAATGCTGCAAACTCGCTCAACAAATTGGGAGTATTCTAGACTACAAGGGTTTGCCTGGAACTGATAATAATGCTGATAATGCTGATAATCCAATCTGGTGACAAGTTAAATATACAAAGACCATGCATAGTAGGTTGCATGCATCCTATTTAGCATGAGCTGCTAGGTAGCTAGCAGCTTCAGGAAGGTTATAATTGTTCATATGTCTTTGTGAATAGGGAGGGAAACATGTAAGTCTAACTTGCAGAAAAAATTCATCTACATTTAAGAAGTGATCCTATTTTCTGTTTCATATATCAATGATATTACTTAATTGGCCTCTCCTTGAGTCTGATGTATTATACAAAAACCCAGAGTTTTAAAAAACATAGGAACTAAAGAGATATTTAATTGTAATTTAGTTTTACTAATTCTAGATTTTGATAAATTCCACTTAAAGCTGCGTTATTAACCTGAAGGAAATGGAAGAAAATGCAACTGTTTAAAAAACATTATTGGGGCTTTGTTTTTTGTTTTTTTGTTAGTTTTGTGTCAGCAAGATCTGTAGGTCTGCATAAAAACACACAAAGCTTTGCTGTTATTCCTAAATATGGTGACAATTACAGTAATAGTAATTTCTCCTCATTTCCTCACTTTTCTCTTTCTTTTCTTCCCACACTTGAGCAAATATATTATTGGCCAACAGAATGTAAATGTATAGCACTTAAAAATATTATAGCCCACTGAATAAACTTAGCGCAGAAAAGAAGTAAGGATATCCTTGCCTGTATTAATGTTGTAACAATGTTTTGTGGAAATGAATCTCATGTTGTAGGAAAGTGTGTGTGTGTGTGTTTTTTAACCTTTTTAAGGAAAATGCATTTCTGGGTATAAAGATCAGAATTAAATATCTAAGTTGTGCACAATAAAGACAAATCATTTCTGCCAAAAAGCTTGTTTGCTGCTGACTCTTTTTCTATGTTACTTGAAGTATGAAAAAAGCAAGGCAGTTTTGCCAATTAACAATTTATTCACGTAAGGGGGCATGTCGGGAACGTCTGCAAAAATTTTGCACAGCCATCACAGCCTGGGACTTTCAGTTCCATGCCATTTCATCATTCAGCATTTTCTACAAGCCTGACTTTGTTTTCTTTTTTGTCACTATGCTGCAAACGTCACTCACAGGCTGATCTCAGTATTATTTTATGAGGTTGAGCTCAGGACACAGTCAAGCCTCTCTGTACTCTTCACTCCCAACATGAGTGATATGCAATTGCCACTGGTTGCAGAATCTCAAGTCGCTGTCTTTATTAAGAATGCGTTCAATGATAACACGCCTCGTTCCTTTTTTCCAGTGAGGGAGATGACACCCCCAAACCATCACACTGCCTCCACCGAACGTTGTCTTGCATTGCCAAAGAGATTTTGTGTGCACAAACCACAGACTAAATTCTGCTGCTCAGCCCAGACATGGTTGGATTGGAATACTTAAACTGATTAACTTTATATTGTTCTGCTTTGTTTTGTTTTAGGGGTATTCGACTCTAACCTGCAGTATAGGAGATGATGGCAGACCTGGATGGAACAGAGCTTTGCCTAGCTGTCAAGGTGATATAATCTTTGCACCATTCTTAAATTCAATATAAATTAGTCTGTGCATGGATTGCTAGAATTTGCTGCTTTCTGTTGTGCGACTTAACAATCCTGCGACCTCCAGCTCCCTGTGGAAGTCGCTCTACAGGGTCAGAAGGGACCGTCTTATCGCCAAACTTTCCCAGAAACTACACTTCCGGACAGACCTGCGTGTATTCCATATCCGTGCCGAGAGAGTTTGGTAAGTTTACCCACTCTCGCGGCACACAAGAGTTTAGACAGGGAATTTGCATTAAATAGTTTTATGTCAAACAAATATTCTAGAATACTTTGAATAATCACATGCTTGTATGCGCAACTTCAAAAGGGTATATATATAGTTCATAATGCTGAAATGGTGAGCAGGAAATCTGCTTGACAAGAATCCCTATATTGAATTATACTCAGTGAAACAAACTGACATTAAAACATGTCTGATTTTTTAATGAGGCTGCTTAAGGAACCCCCTGAAGGATGCCTGTTGGGGTTTTTCAAGCATGCAGAGAAACCACCAGTGATTTTTTTTCCACACGCTGAAAGGGCACTCGGTGGCCGTTCATTTGATGCCAGGTCGGGGTTTCATAATTGAAATGACATTTAAGGATGATACTGTTTTTTATCTTGTCACATTTGATTGGTGGTGCTTGACTCAGACTTCAACGACACATTAGGAGAGAGATAAATATTGCAGGGGGTTCTTCACATTAAATGGGCCTGTGCTCTTAAGTGTGGTTATTAGAGGTAAGGAGCAGTTGCACCTCCAAGAGCAGGGGCTTAGTGGACACCCATATAGATTTGTTGCCCTCCAAAGAGTCACATATGCATAACATTTTGTATACAAATTAATGAGAGGTGATGATGAGCCTTCGTGAGCTTCAACAATTGTATGTGTGAATTTGTGTTTTGTAATGTGGCAATTCTCAAAGTCCATCATTCACACCCAGCCCTTCCTAAATCTGATAACATAATTAAAATTTCTTAAATTGCTCTATGACTTCTGGTTTGTAAGCAAATTTAATGCCAAATTTTTTCCTACAAAATAAGTCAATCTTAATAATAAGACGTCCCTAACACATGATATTTATAAATTATTACATTTTATGTTGGTTATGTTAGTGAAAATGTAGATTTTATACTCTGCAACAATTGTTCCTGGTGTGAAACTGCATAGTCTGAATGTCAGAAATATGGCCTATTTACACATAGAAAAAAAATAATAAAAATCATGTACTGACCTCATTTGGTCATTTTATGAAGGAGGCAAAGTCAGGTGAAAATGTTAGCATGAACAAATCTGCATGTGAGAGGAAGTTCTCCCTGCTCCATCAGACCAAGAACTACACCTTGGATCTCTCCTAAAGTAGTGGCATCATCTTGTAGTTGTCATTCAGTGCACAGGCCACATTTTGTGGAAAGGATCGCCTTTGGGGGGGTTGGTTGACATAGGGGAGGGTTTAGGATTGACAGTGATGTAGAAAACATAATTTTGAGGTTCCTTCAGGTCTAGAAGATCTAAGATATCTGATAGTTTTTAAGCTGTGTGGGAACAGCAAGGCATATAGAATAAACAGCAAAGCTATGGACACATAGCATAGTGCTGTCTATGTATTATGCTAGGGCAACAATTGTTGCCATGCGTACATTCACTCTTCTTATGATCAAAAAGACACTTGAAAGTGTCAAAATATTTTATTTATATTTGTTTATTTAAATATTTTACTGACTTCCTCATGTATAGGTTTGTGACTGACATTTACCTCCAGTGTTACGGGCAGGAAGTGAAGAGGTTTGGTCATGTAACCTTTCACACGAGACACATGAAATTGATATGGCTTAGAGTAGACATAGTTATTATTTTATTTATTTTAAAACTTCTATTAGCTGCCAAAAGTCAAAACAATTGTTTTAGCGCTTTCAGAAGTTAGAAAAAATGTCTGGCAACAGTTGTTGCCGGTGAGATTAAATGAAAGGAAACAGGAAGTTGAAAAAATTTAACAGTAGGTTGCTGATTATTTAAACTGATTGTTTCTTACTGGTGTAACACACTTACGTGCATCGAACAGATAAAGTGCTGTGGGAAACTGTTTAGAGGGGATGTTTTGTCACATAGCTTT